>JAWDEX010150141.1:0-22930 GCA_035221805.1 Trichilia hirta | reverse complement strand
GAAATAAACAACCTGGATTAATATCTCTCTCAACTTTTGAGAAACAAATGTCAACAATTTATACAAATACAATATTCAGGAAATTTCAGGTTGAAGTTTTGGGTGTAGTTTCTTGTCATTTGCAAAAAGAAAGAGAAGATGATACAACTGTAGTCTTTCGAGTTGATGATTTTGAAGAACGGCAGAATTTCTATGTAACTTGGAATGAGTCAGAGATGGATATTAGTTGTTTGTGTCATTCATTTGAATACAGAGGTTTCCTTTGTAAACATGCCATTCTTGTTCTTCAAATGTCTGGTTTTTCGAATATCCCATCCCGTTATATACTTAAGCGTTGGACAAAAGACGCAAAGATCAGTCAAGTAGTTAGTGAATTATCAAGTGGGCTTCATTACCGGGTGCAACGTTTTAATGATCTTTGTAAACGTGCTATCAGATTAGGTGAAGAAGGATCTTTATCTCAAGAAGCATATGATATTGCATTTCAGGCTTTAGAAGAAGCCTTGAAACATAGTGCGGGCGTGAATAATTCAGTTAGGGGTATTTTAGAGGCCAACACATTTTCTGTTCAAGGTTTTCTTGGTATCGAAGAGGAAAATTGTGGCAATGGTGTGACCAAGTCATCAAAGAAAAAGAAAATATCTAAAAAAAGAAAGGTCCAATCCAAACCAGGGAGGATAATTATTGGATTGCAGGACAACTGCCAGCAAATGGTTTGTCATCTTTTAAACTTTATTCTTCACATTTAGTTTGCAAATAATTATGCAACAACTTGCAATATTATACATAGGCTTTCCTATATGCAGGAGCAAATGGATTCAAGAGCTCACATGCTTAATAATTGTTATGTTCCTCAACAGGAGATGCAAGAGATGGTATGAACACAACATGTTGGAAGGAAGCAATTATTTGTTATTCTTGCTGGCTGCAAGATTCTAGTCTTGACATTTCTCATTTGACCATCTTCTAGGAAACAGGCTCCAGAGCACCAAGTCTTGACGGTTATTATCAACCTCAGCAAAGTATGCAAGGAGCGGTATGGAGTCTTCTGATCCTAATTAAAGTGCATAAGTCAAGAAAATCAATCTTGTTTCTTCTAGGCAAGGATGATTAAATTAAGTCTCATCTTATATCTATCACAGGGACAATTGAATCCTGTTTCTCGAGATGGTTATTATGGCAATCAACAGGGAATGCAGGGGCTGGTATGGTGGCCGCTTTCATTTCTGACCTTGACAAAATCTCGAAATACAATAGTAGCAGAATAATTTTTATATTATTCTGACAATAAATTTTCAACAATTTTCAGGGCCAACTACATTCCATTTCAGCTCGTAGTCACTACGGGACTCAACAAAGCATGCAGGGATTGGTATTTGATTCATTACTTTTATTTTAAAAGCATTTTGGTTCTTCAGATAAAGTAATTAAGAAGTAGCCTTCTCAGTCTTTATACATATGTGGTTGCAGGGACAACTTGGTTTCAGAGCACCAGCCATGCCTGGGTGCTTCAACATTCAGGATAGCTTGCAAGACATGGTGTGCATATAAATCATTTGTCCAAAACTCGAAATTTTCATTTATTTTTCATTTTCTAGAAAATGAGATTCTTATGCAATTTGAGTTTCTTACTCTTGTTTTAGGAAAACTCCGTAGGATCTGCCCAGCTTCATTGCATCACGTCAAAACTTTTACAAGATAAGCATCTCCCAAAGTAGGCGTAAGGTTGATTGTACTTCTACCTTATATTTGTGACAGAGCAGTTGTCTATTTATTCTATAGCTGAATAGGGGACACTTTAACCCGGGAATTTTAATATTTAACCCTAATGATACGAGTTTAATAAACTGATTAACTATCTGCATCTGCATATTAATGAGTGTTTTCTTTCACCAAACGCAATCCACTGCTGCTATCCTTATTATAGCAGCATAGCTAATGTAAACGTACAATCCCTTTGATGATGTACCAAATCTAAATGACTTTATGCACATTATGTATGAAATCTTTTTGTGTATAATAACTTTTCATCACATTTCTAGATATTGCTCAAGTTATGATCAATTACTAGGTAACATATTGCTCAGTCAATATACAACTTCAACTTCATTTGCAAAGCATTAAATGATTACATCAGGAAATAGAGTTAACTAGAATCAGATCTCTTCCTCAATTTGCACCATAACCCATTCTTTGTATGTATTGTTGCTCCAGTAACTAGTTCTACGGATTCTAGAAACCCTTTCAGCCCAATATTGAACTTCTTTAACAACATAGCCAAACCTACACTTGACTCCATTACTGCAAATTGGTCTCCGACACATTTTCTTGGTCCTCCACCAAATCATAAGAAGGTAAAATCTGATACAATCTGGAAATTGCAACCATAAACAATGTGTCAAATAATTGGGTCTAGCATTTTAAGTATGAAGCATACAGAGATTGGTGAAAAACCATTCCATCCTTCGATGCCTACATTCTTCCTTTGCTTTAAGAACCTCTCAGGTTCAAACTTGTGGGGCTGTTCCCAGAAGTATGGCGATCTATGGAGATTGTATACCTGAGAGAATGAAATTTCTGAGCCAAGGATATGTAAAACAATACAGAAGATAAGTCACAATTTCAGGCTTACAAATTAGAGCAGTCATAATTTATATCAAGGTGGCTAGCATTTATTTTGAATATGCATCCATATCAGCAAATTATAAAAACAAATAATGAGGCAAATGAAACTGCTGCTACTTACTGAAATGAAGATGTCAGTCCCAACGGGAATTGGGTAGCCATTTTTGTCACCATTGTAGCCTCCTGCAGAATTAAGGTCTTGGCTTAACCCGGATATTAGAAAATAAGAGTTGAACATTACCTACTTGTTTACATGTCAGATGACTGTCAAACTATGAATTTTTTTCAAAAAATATTATAATTTTCTGAATAAATATATAAAGCCTAGACTGATAACTAGAAAGATAATAATAATGGTACAAGAAACATTTTGTTGTGAGACTACTGAGTTCCTCCGTTGAGTGTGTTCTTGAACATAAACTCTCTGGAAAAAATCTGACACTCACGCAAACATTTAGAAGCATCTTTATACAAAATTTTAAAAAGTAAAATAAAAATAAATAGAAAAAAGGGGAAGAAAGTAAGAAAACGAAAAGAAAAGAAAAATCTATGAAAAAATATTGGCAATATTTGCTGGAAAATGAGATATACCTGGTAACACATCTGGTTTGATGGCCCGTTTGATAAGCAGTGGAGGCTGAGGATACAAGCGAAGAGCATCTGCAACAATAAGTCTTGTGTAGCTGAAAACATTGGAAACGCCGTTTAAATTGGTAGAGTTATTACTCTGTTTAACCCTTTCAGAAAACCTCCACGGCTTATTCATCCTCAAAGAGTCATGACAAATTTGTAAATATACAATGGATTGATCAGATTTTAGAACGCAACCCGATCTAGAGACAAGGGATGCAACTCTTTTGTTAGGTTTCTAGTTTTTTTATAGAAATAATGCAACTTATCACAAGAGTAGTGATCAACGTATATCTTTATTTTGCTTCATAGCTTTATGCATAAACGCATCCAAAAAATTCATGGCCCAGCTAATATTGAAATAGAAATAACTTTGTGAGAGTATATAGCTTCAAGACATACTCCTGCTTTTTAAGTGATTCAAAACTCGGTTTCTACTGTCCCAGCACCGAATCAATCTCAGCTTGAGGTTTCCTCATTTTGGAGGGATTCTGTAGTACAGGAAATCAGTATGCATCAGCATGGTTCAGAATCTGTAAAAGAACTTCATGAAGAAAAACAAAAATTTTGCATCTGAAAAATAGAGGTGTAGGACCGTACTTGAGCAAGAAAGAAAGCAGCCCAAGAAAGAACTGCAGCAGTTGTTTTGTGGCCAGTAATAAGCATTGTCATCAGGTCATCCCTCAGCTGTTAAAAATTAAAACTAGAAGATAGGCACATAATTCCACAAAGACATACGGCAAATGGTAGACAAAGAAGGAAAAGTTAGTACTAATTATTTGGAATGATGTCGTAGAACAAGCACTTCTGTAAGTGAATGTGACTCTTCAGCTGTCAACTCTATTTATGGACCATTAAATTGGGGTACTTAAAGATTTTACCTGACGATCATCGACATCAGCTCCTCTCATATCAACTAGAAAACGCAGGAGACTCGCATCCTACAAACTTTGTAGTTATAATGCCAGAACATCTCAGAAGAATAAATAAATAGTTGTATATAGAGTCAACGTGTCGATGTTATTTGGAAGAGATTTTGTTTAAGATGTAAGTAGTCCCGATTATGCAGTTTCTCAATATCTGTTTCCTGCCATATAATGCAATCAAAATCAATGTCTAGGCATTGGTTCCACTTAAGATATCAGTTTTCTTTATGCATGTGAGACACGAAAGTAATTGATGCTTTTTCAAAATGTTGCATTCATATCACACGGTATGGGAATTTTATTTTAAGCAATAATGATCATAATAGTGAGTTTGTTTGCTTGTTAAGGCCAGCCATCATGAATGGTTATGGAAAAAAATAACTTCCTTTTAAGTATTGATGATAATAAATATAATTCTCAGAATTTAACACATTTTTGGAAGTTGATAGAATAATTTTCTTATTACTGTCCAGTGTCTTTCTTGCATGTGTCCAACACAGGAAACTTTTAGAAGTGTATTAACGACCGTAGGAAGAAAGAAAACAATTTTGATGTAATCAGGTACACATGTTTCAAGTAAAGCTTATACTCTCACCTGTCTAGTCTCTTTTGCATTTCTGATGAGTCCATCAAGACAGTCATTGATGTATTTAAGGTCATTGTGAAATTTCCACTGCCAGCGAACTATCCACCTCGCCAGAGGAATTTTCCAGTAAGGAATGTAGAATGTTGATCTATGCTCCGCTTCAAAAAGAGTACCATACACTGCCTATATTGCATTTGCCAAATTGTCAATCACAAATTATTTTGCATCCAAAGCGGCTAATTTATATGAAATTTAAAAAAAAATTGTGAAGTTAAGGGAAGACAATCAAGATTAATAGTAACATTTTGAAATACAGCAGAAAATGAATGCAACACCACGACAGAATTTTAGAATCCATTTTTCCCCTTCAAACCTTGATCATGGGAGACTCTTGTGTAACAGAACCAAAGTCATAATTGAAGACACTAAGCACAATAATATCGAGATCCAAACTTGAAAACTCTGCCTCGAGATCCAATTCAATTGTACTTCCTCCACGAGAGTGTTCTCCGTCTAGATGTTCATCAAATTTCATGACTGTCCTTTCTGAACAATCCACAAATATTTTGACCATTGCTTCCAAGTATAAGGCATGAAACCCAGGAGCAATAACCGCATATCATTTTGAAACAAAGTAAAAGAAGCAGCACCAACAACTAATACGTTTATATGTCTAATTTTTTCTTAAAACAATATATAATGAGTGCTATTTGAACGCTAAACCTCTTGTACGACCCAAGATCTTACTAGTTAAACCAACTAGCACTCACAATTTCTCAAAAAAAAAAAAAAAAAGCAATGTGAGAATGTATTCTCTTATCTAAGCTTCTTCCTTGTGCATTTGCTCCCTCCATTGTAAATGGTTCAGCCATGCCCAGTTCATGAAATGATTGGGAACTACGATGGGTCGAAATTCATTTTGTTCTTTGCATTTAATAAATATTATTTGACCGAAATAGAAGCTAAGGTCAATGGTAGGAGTAAGTGCAAATACAGTTTACCTAGTTCACTAAAAACAATTTTAAGGCCAAGACTCGGATAGAAAGATCTATATCCAGTTTAACTATTTTGCGGTAGAGGAAGAAGCGACAGAGGCCTAGTAAGAAGCACCATCCATTTTTTATTCACTTATCGATCCAATTGGAATTCTAATGGGCCCTAAACCAATGTGTTTAGAAATATCAGAAACTACACCAGCCAGATATCTATGCATGTATAAGATGAGTCTTGAGGTTGGTGAAAATATTGTGAACGCACATTTTACTAATTTGCCAACAAACCATAAAAACCGCAGAAGTCAGATTAGAGCTTGTTGCTTCCTCTTGCATTCAGTATTTTCAGTATAGATTTATCTAATTACACACCAGGTTCCTAATTTTCATTAAACTTTTTTTCTTATCATAATTTCCCGTTCTTTTTACATTCTTTGCAAAATTTTGCACTATTCATGAGCATGTTATCACCAAATTGGAAAATATAAAATCTTACTCATGATTCTGAATTATCTAAAATATTAAGTAGCATAAAACTTCAGAATAATGTTCATGCACACATGAGCAAACTAATCTAGACAAAGAAAAAAACATAATTATGTAATGCTCACCCCTTCTCCTTTGCTTCCAAGTGTCAAGATCAGCAGGTATAAGTCCTATTCCCGTTATCGGTTCTAGAATGTCAGCAAGAACTCCTTAATTAAAATACGACAATTAGCATAAATGGACAAAAGTAATACGTAAAAACTCAATTAAGCAATACAATATGATTTCAAATAAGTTGGCTAAACCTAGAAATGCTAGCAAACTTACATTCTAAATTATAAAAAATCTTGCTAAGGTGAAGAAATCAACGAGTAGTAAGAATTTACCTTATCGTAAGAAAATGCATTTTCTCGAAGAATATGCCTTGCAACAATGGGATCTGAAATAACAACAAATGCTTTGGGCCCAAAAGCAAGCTTATAAACCGGGCCATGCTGCAAAATTAACAGAAATCAGTATGCAAAAAAAATTATAGGTCTCTAAGCAATTATCAATAATGGCAAACCAAAAAAAAATCATTTAATTAGCAACAATAATATGCCACAGTTAGCTTGCAATCATAAAAATATCAATGCAAACTATGCAAGCAAATATTTAATCAAATTGTCACCATGCCACATGTCTCCATTTTTTCGATGATGACATTACAGGGAACACCAGAAGTACTAGTGGGTATTCACAAGAGGGAACTCAGTGACAAAGGTTTTGCGTGACAATTAAAGCATCTGCCGGAAAAAATAAAGAGAAAGTTATTAAATACCTTTAAGAACCAGTCATATAGGGAGAAGAAGAGAGGGCGACCAAACCAATCAGATACGGCGCCTTCAGCCAAAGGCATGGAACCTAGACTTCCCCCACTTAACAAATTGGTAAGAAGGTTACTTGCGTTGTCCAAAAGATTCCTTCTTGTTTTTGGTTCATTAGTGCTTGTGGATTGGCATCTAGAAGATAATAATATACAAATTTCACATGTATACAATCATTTCAATGAATTCCCACAGCAACGACAATGACAAGAGAATATGAAAACTAATAAAATCACTCCAAATTTGACTTACTAGTTGACTAAACCGGCAAGAAATATAATTTTGTTTTATTTTTCAATAATCCACATTGCTCAAGCTTCAAAGATATAGGTAATACACCGAGCATAGTTTGCAAGAAAATGGTCACCAAAAAAAATGAAACAGAGAATGAAGTCCGACCATTTCACAGATACCAAGAAGACTAAAGACTCAGCTGTTTACAGATGAGTCCATAAGCATATTCAATATATTCCCAAGAATGAAAGAGAAAAAAAAAATGGAACTTGAATCAACAAAGTACCTGACACTTAAAGACCCTTTTGGCTTACAACTCTGAAGATAACCACAAGTTTTCTGATTTGCTTTTAAAGGGAGTTCATATATGAACTTTTTGAACTACCAACGAACCCAAATTCTTTATTCTGAAAACTGCCATAGCCAACAGCTGAGGGAAACTGCAAGATACAAGCAGTAGCAGCAGTGGTCATAATGGAAACTCTCGAACATCCACAGCAGAACGATAATAAGATATCATTTATCACACAATTCGCAACATACGTGCCCAACGCCTAATACCCGCCAAACCCCGCCGGCCACCACTAAAATTTGGTATAAAACGATGAAGTATAAGATTGACTGGTGTATTTCATTTTCTTTTCTGATAAACAAAATTAATAAATGTTTTCCTCACCTTCCACTTCCACGTTATTTTGTTTTATTTTATGCTTCTATACTGTAAACTACTTTTTTGGTCAATTTTGTGCAAGTTTTAAATCTTAAATCATTGGCAAGTAAATATAAATCGACCAACTTATAAATATTAACAATTAAAAGAAAGAAATCAAAAAATAATTTTTAGAAGATAACACAACATATTATATTGTTAAAGTCTTTTTTTCTCTCCTTCAAATTTTATGTTAAATATTTTGATATTTGTGTTGAGTATTTTAAAATTTACTTTGGAATTTTAATTTAGTATTAAATTTTTATTTTTTGCCTAATAAAAAGGAATATGTCATTACCTTTTGCACTCACTGGGTATAGTCGAGTGGTTCCATCTTGGAGGTATTTATGCTGGTTCTGAGTTCAATCTTTTTGGAGTACATTCAGGTATAAAAGTTTGGTGTAGTCGAAATTTTATCCTATATTTGATACCAATACAGTGTGGCCCCTGTACATGATATTAATTAATCCAAGATAGGTACTGTGTGATCTGCAAACACGTATTCTAAAGAGATGAGTGCCTGGTCCGTGTCTGGTCAGCCGTTGCAGTGATGACTGAGTATAAAAGTTTTCTCTTCGTACAAAAAAAAATATCAATACTTTTAATACTCGTATCAAAAAATAACGTATATAGTTTATGAATATTCTGATATTAATAATTTCATCCCTATTATTTCAAAAAAATATCATTTAGATCTTTTATAACTTTTGTTAATTTAATTCTGTTTATAATATTATTGAATTCTAATTTTTAAGCAATCAAGAAATATTTTTTTATAAAGAACTAATTACATGGGTCAGCCATCATTTACTCCATTTCAAAATGTAAAACAGCTCAAACAGAATATGGCCCTAGGGCAAAGCCCAATAAGATCGTTTCAA
The DNA here is from genome assembly GCA_035221805.1 of Trichilia hirta. Lineage (NCBI taxonomy): Eukaryota > Viridiplantae > Streptophyta > Magnoliopsida > Sapindales > Meliaceae > Trichilia > Trichilia hirta. The sequence continues at coordinate 13,995 of JAWDEX010150141.1, read as the reverse complement.
CCTTCTAGACTCCCACGTGTGTAATAGGAAGTAGTTAAGGACGAGAAGAAGACAGTCAAATTTAAGATTGGCGCAAATTGTGCGCGTCTTAACAATCAAACCACGTGGGCGTCACGCCGTCATATTCAATGCCACTATTATTTTCAGGTCATGGTAAGGTACAATTAGTTGTATGATATTTTTGTATATTTTTTTTAAAATTTTTTAATTAACAAAAATATAAGAAATTTTTTAAAATTATAAAAACTTTCAAAAATTAAAATTACAAATGAAAGTTTTTTCTATTATTATTTTAATATTCTGTATATAAGGTTATGCTACAATACATCTATATGTATCATTTTTTAACTCTCACGCACATTTTTCTTTTTTTGCTTTTATTTTAAATTTCTCTGTTGCAATAACTGATTTTTTTTGTAATATTTTTTAATAAATTGCTAATTATAATAAATAAATTAAAATTTATAAAATAAAAATAAGAGATTGTAACCAAGGATTAGATAAAATAAATGGATTACCATATACTCAACCATACCGCAACTTTGCCGAAATCCAAAATGCTTTTGCTGAATGAGGATCCAAGGAAAATATTGTGGTGGTCAATTTCAATAATTTTTCAAAACCTAACCCAAACCTATTGGTAGGTCAATCCATGTGTTATGTGCAGGAGTTATACTACTATACAGCATAAGTTAAAGATTATAATAAAAAATTTAAAGAATAAAAAAAAAAAATTCTTAATTATAAAGTTAGAATGCAATAAATTTTATTTACTGAAGAATTACTTGACACTATCACATAATTTATTCATTTTATCATCGATTATTGATAGATGACAGCTTATGATAATTTAATAAGATCCATCACCCAAAGTTATTTTTATTTTTTTGTATATATATGGCATGGGATGCCAAAATGACGTTTAACTTGTAATAAATAAATTGTACAAATATTTTTTCGAGAGAAGGATATATTATATAAGAATGTATTAACTAAGTTGTAAGGTAGAATATTCCCGTTGTGATTGAGATTTACTTTTAAAGACAAGAAAGAAAATTCTAATTTTCTCGTAAAAAATTTTCATCTTGATTGAGAATGAAAATTAGTAATTAATTTTTAACACAAAAAAATTTTAATTTTTAAATATGATTCAAATCAAAAATATAAATAGACCAATAATTTTATTTTCTTAATAAAAGTTTTCTGAAGTCTATATTAAAATTTAAAAATTAGATTCTCCTCGTTCGTACAAACCACAAAATTTATATATAATTTTATTAAAATATATTTACAATTATAAAGTTATGTTATAATATAGTTGTTAAAATATATAATATATTTATTTTGGAGATAGCAAATTTTATTTAAATAAAAAAAAAAATCTAATTTTCACATAGTTCTTGCATATGGTTAAGTAAAATTTAACCGTCCATTAAATTTAGTTTTATCCTTCACTTTTTAATTATATTAAAATAATTTTGATCTTAAGCGTGTGCGCACACGTTTTACGCACACGAACTCTTTATAAACTAGTATAAATTAGTATTATTTTATTATTATATATTTAATATTTTAAAAATAATATAAATTTATACCAAAAAATATAGCAATAATATAACATGTGTTGAAAAAAATAAAAATATAGTGAGAGACATAATAATTGTAATGATCTGGTCTTACAGGGCATGGAATGACATTGGGACAAAAAAAATTTAAGCAAGCAGTGATTTTTGAAAGATTATTAAAATAGTTGAGGATAGGAATGAACCGTTATATATCAAAATAGAAGAGAAAGCTAGTATGTTATATATGTGTGAATTTGAAATTAAGTTTTTAATTAGGTCTTTTGGGATGAGTGTTAGTTCATTACTAAAAATAAAATCGTGAAATCCTAAAATTATATTAAATTAGATAATATCGTTGATAATGTTAAACCAAATATTATAATTAATATCAAAGTCAACTCTTCTCCACTATAATAATGGGTTCAGGAACGAATTAAAATAAAGCTGGTAGTCATGTAATAACCTAGACCTAGAGTGTGAGGAGTGATGTCAAAGTGAATCAGATGAAATTTAATGGGTGTATAATAACATGGTCCTAAAGGGCAGAGAGTGATGTTAGAATAAAAAAATTTAAGCAAAGAGCGGCTATTAAGGTAGTTGGAATATTAATTAACTGTCTCGCATTAGAATTGGAGAGGGAGTTATTGCATTATATACTTAAATTTGAAATTAAAGCCAATTCTTTTTTACTACGATAATAGATTTGGAGACAAATCAGATAGAAATTGATGGGCCTATAATGACCTAATTTTAGAAAGCAAAAAGTGGTGCTAGAGCGAAAAGATATGAATAAAAAGTAGTTATTAATATGACTAGGGTAGAAGAGTGATGACCTGGTTTTAGAGGGACAGAGTGGTGGCAAAAAGAGAAGACTTGAATAAAGAGTAGCTACTAGAATGACTAAGATAGAAATAAATCTTTTTCTATTGAAATGGAAGAGCAAGTTATTGCATTATATATTTTAATTTTGAACAAAGTTGTTAACAAGTTTTTTTTTAATGAATATTAGTTTATTATCAAAAGTAAAATCGTGAGATCCTAAAAGTTAAGTTATTATATTATATACTTATAATTTGAAACAAAATTATTAATGAGATTTTTTGTATTTGATATTGATTTATTATTAAAAATAAGATCGTAAGACTAAATATATGATCGTAAAATTTTAAAAATCGAGTTAAAATAAATAATATTGCTAATAGTAGTAGACTAAGTGTTATAATAATAATTAAATTATTTTGTATAAATTGAATTGTTTTAAGAATTTATGTTATCTTTTAATAGAAGAATCAAAAAGCCTAACCCACTAATTTGACCCAACAAATCGAAAGAAAACCATGTTAAAATTATGAAATCCAATCATTACCACGTCGAAATTATGTGACCCCGAGCAAAAGCATTAATCTCAATTAGTAAATTAATTGGTTAGCTTTTGGGAAGAAAGGAAGTTCATACGGTGCTTCCTCTACCACAACACGTCTTTAAAAGACTACGAGTCATACATGTCACCAACCACAAACCAGAAAGTCCTATGCCGATGTGGCCACTCCACAGATGACGTCATCATCTTCATCATTCATCATTATTATTAATAATCAAATCCATAAACCCATTTTGATGTTCCATCGGGGATATCGACTTTTGCATTCACATGCCAATTGGGATTTTCATAGGATACAATTATCAATTTTCTCGATGTAATTTTTATTTTTTCTTTTATCTTAAATTGTTAATATTTTATTATATATAAACAAATGTTGTAAATATAATGCTTTCAGATCTAAATTTGTGGATTTTTATATATAATATTATTTTATTATTATTTTTTTTAGATTTAAAGCTTCAAAATTCAAATACATTATTGTAAAAGATCAAATTTTATAAATGTTTTTATTGTATCCATTAAAAAAGCGACCTTCGATGCTAGATGGATTAAAGGGTTGTTTCTGTTAAAATTCTAATAAGATGTGAACATGCATCCTAAAGCTAATCTAAATAAAAATATCTTTTATACACTATTTATTTTATTTTATTTTTTTTCTGATCGTCAATATGATTTTAATAATTTGACTGATTTTATGTATTAACAACTATGATCAATTATGAATATTTTATATTGTAATTTGCTTGGTTGAATAAAATGTTATTTTGTTTTCAAATAAAATAAAATATAATGGCAAATTTAGCTGTATAATGAAAATTTTTGAGAAGTGTAATGACAAAATTTAAACGAAAAAAATTTATACAAGACAACTAATTTATATATTTAATTTTTTTATATAATTTAAATCTCGAAACAAAATAATATATAATACATGACTGGAATTGAGGCATTATAATTTTTAATTTGCAATTATTGTAAAATAAATTCACTCAATATCAAATATAAATAAATATATAAAAGAGTGAGTAATAAATAATAGCCGACAAATAAAAATAAATGTTTATACAATATTTTAACAAAATAATTTTGAAGTTTACAAAAAACAATTATAAAAAACCCTATATCACAAGTCTAATAGTTTAAGTAACGAATTGAACATATCAGAACTTAAAGATTCTCATAGGCTAAAAATTTCAAGTTTTAAATCCAATTAACAAAGGGAGAAAAAAAAAAAAGAAAAAAAGAAAAAAAAAAAGAAGCAGTTCTAAGAAACTTCTTGAAAATACATGACATTAGGGTTTAATAATGTTCTTTTTACATCTAAGACTAGAAAATAAATCATAATTATATATTAAAAGTAAAATTAAATAAAATATATTTTTACATAATAAAATAATAACCATCAAACTCAAAATAATGAAAATAAAAAATGGTATGTAAATTTAACTTTTTAATAATAAAAAATAGTTTTAAATACATATTTTAGATTGGAGATTACAATTTTTTGGCCAAATAATACATTATTAACAAAAATATACTATTAAGAGTTTAAGTTATGCCTATTTAAAAATAATATTTAAATTACAAATTTAATTAATTTATTAACTATCAATAAGTATAAAATTATTGAATTGACTACAATACACAATGTATCAATCCATTAATATAGGTTTTAAATTTTGTATTGATGATTTAAAATTTGCGATTCCAAATTAATTTAAAATTTTACAATGTACATTCAAAATTTTGTGTTTACAATTGCAACTCCAGAATATTACAAATTAAACGTTCTTACGTCGTTCCAACTCAAAAACAAAAGCATTCTGTTCCAAGATCCCACGCGCATATCACGTGACATCTCATGTTACGAATTCTGCTCTCTCCTAAAATTAACGGTCAGGATTTTTCACCATAGTCTTTACTTTGACCGCGCTGAAGCCACCATAAATATCCCAACCCCACCCTCCGTCACAATTCCCCTACTCACCAAAACTCAAAAGCCATGTCGACTCCTCCTGACTGGACGATATTTTACCAGAAAAATCTCCCCGGCGGTCTTTCCTCCGACTCTTCCGCTGCAACCTCTTCCACTGGGATCGCTTCAGGTCCCTCAGGGTCGAACCTCAGCCCGGAAGGCAGAGTTTCCAAGCCTGCACGCAGACGTTCCAGGGCTTCCAGGAGAACCCCAACAACTTTACTCAACACAGACACCACCAATTTCCGAGCCATGGTTCAGCAATTCACCGGCGGACCCACTGCCCCTTTCCCTTCAGCTCAACCGCATCCTCCTGCCGCAACGAGCTTCGGGTTTGGACGCCAAGTTCATCCTCCTCATCTTACTCCTCCAGCTCACCGTTTACAGTATCAGCAGCCACAGCAGCAGAATAATCAGGGATACATGATATCACTTGGCAACATGAATAACCCTGGAGCTGGAATCGGAGATGTTTTTTTCCAGAGACTAGGAGGGATTATCCGGCCGCCGAACACCGAGGTTTCCGATGGGTTTTTGATGGAGATGAATGTTCCAAGGCCGCCTGCAACTGCTTCTGGTTCTAATGAGAATCGGGGTAATGGATTCATGTTTTAAAAGAGACGTAAAAGTGAAGGAAAGATTGAAAGTTAGGTACTGACTTGTTTTTAAGGAGAAACATTTGACTAATGTAAATATTAGTACTTTGTTTTCATACACATTTTAACTCTAATTGGGAGGTTTAAGTGTCGATTAATTAGTGTCGGCTTTTTTTAATTAATCTTTGTTTGTTTGTTTTCTTTTTCCTGAAAATGTTTCGTTGTCTCGATTGGAAAACCATGGCTAACTAATCTCCAAGCTTTAGGGTTTTAAATATGAGAAACATATGGCCGCGGTTTTTGTTTTTGATGTTATATTAGGTGTTATTTGGTCGTTTAATAAATTTTATCATATGTATCTTTTTATGTTTAATTATTTTAAATTCAAATTTCTTGATGTGATAATTTAATTAAATTGATAAAAATTAAATGAGATGGTAAAGGATTCAGATTGTTAAAGAAAGAGCTATAATCTCTTAAATACATCATACTTATACAATTTACAGTCGTTATTAAAGTATAATTTTTTCAGGAGCTATAATAATATGTTTAGGAGATATAACATATATCAAATAATATATGTTGTTAAAAATTTTAAAATTTAATATTTCATTAAAAGAAAATATATTTTTTTACTGCAATAAGATTGTACCTAAACATATATAATTTTCAGATTGTGGATCAAATATAATTTTATTTTCTGTGACACTAATTTAGTACTTTAAGTATGTATTTGAAATTTATTGAACTCTAGAAAACACGTATATATTTCAAAAAGAACTATAAAAAACTACTTTAATTAATATTTCAGCCCTTCGCTTCTTTTCAACTAGACAAAAACTAGTCTTATCACCATAAATGTACGAATAGTTTAAAAGAAATTGTAAATAAATAATATTAATAATTTATTATTTATTACAAGAATTAACCAGTGAAACAGAAAGAAGTTAAAAAGAATAAAATAATATAAAAAAAATATTATTGATAGTGGTACATAAATAGAATTGAAAGGGATTGATTGAGTCAGAAATGGGGTGGGAAGAGGGGGTGAATGTGAGCTAATTATGGGGACCCATCAGTATCAAAAGGAAGAAAAAAAAAATTTGCAAATTCACGAGAGTCAAAATTATATTCCCCAATCTTTGCTAATTTGAATTAAATTGGGTACCTTTTGATTTTGTAAAGATTGTATTCATCTTTAATTGGGTAAAAGTCTACAAATACAAACATAGATACATACCTAGCTTAATATTCAAATTGTATTGCGTCAAGCACGTGTATTAATTTTTTATATGCCCTAGTGTTGTAATTTTTGACCTCGGGGTTCATCAAAAATGTTTCTATTTGGACTTTTGAATGTCATCTGTGGATTGATTAATTATGCTTTAAATAGGGATTTAATTAATTTTTAGACTTATTAATTGTGAATTTGAATGTGTTGAATTACTTATTTTTTATTTATTTAAAATTGTGAACAATTACTTTTGATATATAGTAAATTCTTTCGAATTCCTTAGAAATTATATATTTTTAATAAAATTATTAAAAACATATAATTAAATAAGGAAGCTCATAATTATGTGAAATAGAATTTGATGAAAAATAATTATATCAATTGAATATTTGAATTTGGTAACAAGCTATTAATCATGAAATTTCGACTGATGAAGAAAGAAGAAAAAAAAATGTAACAATAACTCTTTTTAAATAATTAATTAAAAGTCTTATCGAGTGTAACGAATCTACCTACTTCAACTATACTTTTTATTTTACAATGAATATATAACAAGATAAAAGATTTTGAATATGCAAAACAATATAATTGAAAATGTCCTATATTATCTTTTAAAATTTTGAAGTTTATTAATTTATTATCCATTTTCTAACTTAAAAAATAAATAAACATATATAATTATTATTTAGTGACCATACATACTACTAACATAACGGTGAGCGATAATGTTAAGGAAAACTATTATAATTAACGAATTTCTTCTTCTTCTTCTTCTTTTTTTTTTTACATTTTGGTGCACTATTAATGATAAAAAACATGTAAAATGGCCATAAATAAATGGCTTTCATGAACAAATTATCATCTTACATCGATAGTTTGATTGATTGGGAATTTTATAAGTAACCTTAAATTTAATTATATACATAAAAAAATAATTAATCATTGTACTCTATATTTTTATCATCAAGCGGCATGGGAAGTTTTAAGTTTGGTGAGCTAAAAGACTTAAAATGGAAGGTGATTATAACATTTGTTTACTGAAACTAAAACATATTGTTACTTTCTATGGATTTTCTTTTGGAAATATTGGTAGTGTTTTCATTTTGTTTAATGTAAGAAAATGTTGTCAACTTTCAAACAATGAAATACATTAGTTTTGGAGGGAAATTTTGGTAGCCTTAAGGTTCTTTTGGACATTAAAAAAAAAATGACAAGTCTACTATTAGTGTACTCTTTATGAAGATTTGAAAATTTAATATAACTTAAATTAGTCAATAGCAATTAGAATTTTTTTTTTTTAATTTTCTTAGTTTTGATTTTTAATAAAATTTCATAAAAATGACCGAAATGATTTTCTAAACGTGAATATGAGATTTTAATTAAATGAGAGAATTCGACAAAAATTTGATAGATATCACAACTAACCAAAGACAACAAATTTTATTTTCCTTGCCATAAGTAGTTACAAAAGACTCCATTTTTGATGATCCTCCATTGGATTTTGTCCCTCCAGACACAAACACGACGTCGTATTTCTGTGTTGATCCAAATGGGTATTGTCTGTAATTTCACCTCAATGCAATCTGCTGTTGATACAGTTCCAAATTTTAGCCTGAAAAGAAATATCATTCTCATCAACTCTGGTATTTACTTGTAAGTTTATTTATCATTTTTCCAACTCCTTTTTCATTTCTTTTCTTTTCTTTTTTCTCCATAAATTTGAGAAAGTTGAGTCATTTTCATTGTCAATACGCTACCATATTAGTTTTGATATGATTTTGATGATATTAAATGAAAGAGTACTGCTATATGTGTATGTAAACTAGTTCATAAAAGTTGATAGAATAATATTATATTATTGTCATAAAGTAGAATCATTTTGGATATTTAATAACAACATTATAAGATATATAAGTATTCCTAACATTATTGTAAAATATAATTTTGGCATATTTTGTTGTGCTTTGGCCATGATAAAAAAGTTTGACTCAAGGCAAATTAATTGAAATTAAAAGAATGGGAAAAATTTAGTTAGAACATTCTTAAATATAGAACTATCCAATAAAAACAATAATTTAATATATCAAATATTTTCATATCTACTTATATTTTGAAAAATGTTAGTTTCCATTAATAAATTAATAAACATGATGCATATTATCCTATTATTAAATGGAGTAATGGTAGATATTACATTTTTTTTCAAGCCTTTTTAATATGAACTAACTTGTATGCAAATCTCTTTCTTTAGTGAAAAAGTGACAGTTCCGAATACAAAACCCAATATAACCTTCCAAGGTCAACTTTGTACGTCGACTAGTATTGCATGGAACAATACACAAAATCGGCAAATGGAAAAGTTTACAGCGGTTCTTCCAACTTGGTTGCTAACAACATAACCTTCATGGTAAGATCAGTACATTATCATTAACAATTTAGACATCAATTTTTTTTCAAATTTTCATGGTGAGACGGGTACTTTTTTAAAATTTCACTTAAATTTTTTGACTTGACTTTTATAACAGTAACAGTACAATGGTTGTGTGATAGAATATTGCTCCAATTCCCAGCCCCGGAGACGTTGGTGCCCTAGCAGTAGCCATGAGAATATCAGGAGATGAAGCTGCTTTCTTCGGTTGGATCTCAAGACACTTTTCATGATGATAAAGGTCGATATTACTTCGAAGATTAATATATATACAAGGATCCATTGATTTTATTTTTGGAAACGCTTGGTCTCTCTAGGAGGTATATATATTTGCTTTCAACAACAAAAAATAACAATAAATATAATTTTTGTTATCATTAAAAACATTAAATTATAATTTGTCTATAATTTTTCATTCACTATAGTATTGCCAATTGATTTCCATGGTCAACCCAGTAGCTCCAGGATCAAAGGTCATTAACGCAGCGGTTACGGCACACGGCAGAGCTTACAAGGAGGACAAAACCGGATCCGTCGGAGGCACAGGAAGAATTTGGACACCGTTTTTTATTGTCTTGTCGTATTCGCTTTGACCTATGGAACGGACATAATTGTTCCCGATGGTGGAATGACTTCAATGATCCCGCCAGAGATCAGTACGAATTTAATGAAATTTAAATCAAGAAAGAATTCGAGAGTTTTCTTTTTTTTCTTTTTTTTTTCAACAAAATTTTCAGAAGAATACAATTGCACAGGAGCAGGAGCTAATATAATATGTTCAGACATTGGATGACGGACAAGGTTCTCAATTTGTTGATGGAGATCAATAGTTGCAACCTTAATTACTTAATGGAATAATAATTAATATTTAAGTTTCTGATTTTTTATATTTTAACAAATAATAAGATACCGTTTCTGACCCATATACCTTCTAGTGTGAATTTTGTTACTGCAATAGGATTCAGGACACGCGTTTTACAAATTGCAATATGTCTTTATTTGTAAAAATATCAAAACACAGTGAAGTGAATTGGATGTTATTATCCTATTAATTAAGGAGAATCATCTTAATTAATTATTAGGTGACAAATTAAATGATGTATATCCACTTCTGTGGTCAGTAAACAATCAATGTTTGAAATTAATAAATAACTAAAATTTACATATGCAAATATTTCTATGCGGTTTAGATTCGAACGTTATAATTGTATAATATAATTTAACACGATTAATTTAAATAACGGAGCAATTAACCAGTAATTTGAAAAATGAAGACTTACACTTCAATTTTCATTGGACAATAGTAATTATATTATATACGCTTATCTTTATTTTTATGCTAAAATATTAATCATGCACAGAAAGGTTTACATCAAGTCAAAAGAACGATTCAAACTGCTATTCTTCAAAGCTGTTTCATTTTTGGTTTTCAATTTTTAACATTATACAAATATAGATTATATTTTTAATATGGATTTACGTAATAATAAATTATTTTTTATAGATTATATTGATTGGTATTATCTTTTACATTATAGAATTGAGTTCAATTTGAACTCTTATTAACTAACCTATTTAACAAACATGTAATTATGTAAACAGTTATAACGATTTACCAAATTACAAAATAATAATAATTTTACAAAAAATGTTAATAATTTGTTTTAAAATATTGAATTGACTTGTTGAACATGAAGTGCGTGCAAAATCTGGGATCAAAAGCTGAGAGAGAAAATTGTTTCAACCCGGTGCAACATGAATAAGAAAATAATAATATAAAAAATAAAAACACTTCATTGGAAGGAGGAAGAACCGGTTAACGCCGGTGTTTACTCTTAAAAGACAAAATCAAAAAAAAAAAAAAAAAAGAAAATCAGATGCTTATTAACAGGCATAATAACATTCAGATCCTAAACTTTTTATGTATTCATAAATCAGGAAAGCGTTTCTCTTATTCAGTCACATATTATCAATAAAATTTATTGTTTACAAGGACATTTTTTTTTATTAATTTGAATAGAAACTAGGACCTAGTCATTATAAATGTAAGAAGTATGTCATGTTTATAAAAATGTAATCATTGACAGAGCGGGATGTCAGTATCCTGTTACTAAAACGAATCGAATGAATAACTGAGTATTTCTAATTCGAGTGGAGCGGAAACAGCAGCGCAACGACAATTACGTGATGATTAACTCTAATTCAAGTGCCGTCCTCTCTGGGGAAAACCATACGAATTCCAATTCCGCCAATCCTACGCTGTCTGATCGTCCTGTTAGAGTCTACGCTGATGGGATCTACGATCTCTTCCACTTCGGCCACGCTCGCTCCCTCGAGCAAGCCAAAAAATCGTCTGTATCGTTTTCTGTATTGTTCTAATTTAACTGTTGTGTTACTTATTTTCTGTGTTTTGATGTGTAGGATTAATTTTTTTATTGCGGTATGTGATTGTTTCCATGCTTGATCTGGTAATTTGACGTGTTTGTGAGAAGGGAAATGGAAATAACCGGGTGCGTAATGTGTATATATGTTTTTGCTTATAGAAATTAATTTCTTGGTTCGTAGTTTTGATCTATTTCTGTTTCTGAGTCGCGGATATTTTATGCTTTCCTTATTAATAAATTTCCCTGTATTTCTGTTAATTATGTGATATAATTTTTTTTTGTGTGTTTTCTTATTTTAATTTGCTCTATCGTTGCATACTTGAAGGGATTTGTGTATATTAGTACATGATAAAGATGAATGTGTAATTATGATGTTATGCTACTGTTGTTTACAGCAATACAAGCTTTAGATTTTCATTTGGAGTATTTGTTTATGCGTTATGTAGTATATGTGTTCATTGTTGTTTAACATTAGTGTATGACGAAACTGTGATTAGGTTCCCAAACACTTACCTCCTTGTCGGATGCTGCAATGATGAAATTACCCACAAGTTTAAGGGCAAAACTGTTATGACAGAGGACGAGCGTTATGAATCACTTCGTCATTGCAAGTATGCATGTGCTAACTTTCAGGTTTCAGCTTATTATTAAGTTTTGGTTACAGTTTTGTGGAGTGGTAAACATGCCTGATTTGATTATACATATAATTTTTTTTTTTTTGCTCTGTCTGAAAAACCTTGGTATCGTTTATATTTCTTGCTTTTAGATCATTTATTGTGGAATTTGTTTTTCTTTTTGGCTTAGGTGGGTGGACGAAGTCATTCCCAACGCCCCTTGGGTGGTCACACAAGATTTTCTTGACAAGCACAATATTGACTATGTGGCCCACGACTCTCTTCCGTAAGTATAATAACCCTAATTACAAGTGTTTGTACCTTATGGGAATATGATCTGTGTTATTGGATTAGATTATTTAGAACAATTGATGAAAATAAGTTTGATTTGATTGTAGATGAACAAAGTTTTACTGGGAGATATCATAGGCACATTTTGTACTGATAATTTAAAGTGCAATGTTAGTTATCTTATTTAACCATTCAGGTGTATGTGTATGTTGATTCTTTGCCATGTCTTTGTACAGCTATGCTGATGCCAGTGGTGCTGGAAAAGATGTTTATGAATTTGTAAGTCTAAGTGACAATAGTTGGTTGTATTCCATTTGTTTTAGACTAAATATGTAATTATTTAATTATATGTCTATTGCACAGGTTAAAGCTGCTGGAAAGTTTAAGGAGACAAAAAGAACTGATGGGATTTCAACATCAGACATTATTATGAGGATTGTTAAAGATTATAACCAGTATGTGATGCGTAACTTGGATCGAGGATACTCAAGAAAAGATCTAGGTGTGAGCTATGTGAAGGTACTATCTTTGTTTTAATCTGCTTGTGGAGTAATTGCGTAAGTGCCAAACACAAAAAAAAAATTGTGATTTCTGCTCTAATCTGGCCTCTGTATTGTCAGGGGAACTTATCTTTTGTAGTTTTTGCCTGTGAAAATAGGAAAAGCGTCTGAGGGTTAACATGAGATTGAAGAAACTGCAAGAGAAAGTGAAAGAACAACAAGAAAGAGTTGGAGAAAAGGTATTTGTTTGTCTACTTCTTATAATGTTGTTCTTCTTACCTTTGCTTTTTCCTTATTTCAATTTTTAATTCTAAGTGCTTCGCACTGAGCATTTTGTTGTAGAATGAACTAAAGTAAGACTTGTTTTGATTCTACTGAATTTTGAAAATTATGTAACTTTGTTTCTTGCATGTTTTTCATGGGGAAGTGTGAAGTTAGGGTCAATAATGTCTCTTTTTATATATTTTTTCTTTTTAGCATTTTTATATGATGACAAATACATTAAATTTTGTTTGTATAATGTTTACTTATTCTTCGTTGCATTTCACTTGTTTTGTCATTTGATGCTGTGCAACTTTCACATTGTTTTTGTTTATTTTGAGATTTTAAAGTTCTATCTTTTAATGTTGAACTGTCTGTGGAGCTCAAGTGAATGCTATCATTCAGCATTTGATATAAATATGAATCTAGACATATACCATCTCCACCTTGTGCCCCTTTCAAAATATTCATTAGAAATGAAAATTAATTGAGGCACATCAAGATCAGTGGTATCAACAAAATTTTGAGAGAAAACAAATGAAGATTTTGTCCTTTACCTTGTTGTGCTTTACTTAGCAGGATCTGTGGTTATACTTCTTTACCTGCCAAAGTTGCATAATCAGTTTATACTTTTGTCCTGATATTTGTAGTTCCAAACTGTTGCGATGCACCGTAATGAGTGGCTGGAAAATGCTGATCGCTGGGTTGCTGGTTTCCTCGAGATGTTTGAAGAAGGTTGCCATAAAATGGTGAGCAAATCTGT
>JAWDEX010150131.1:0-58415 GCA_035221805.1 Trichilia hirta | reverse complement strand
ATCATCCAAATCGGTCTCCGGCCTTTCAAACAAATTAATATCAATATACAAAAATTATCAAAACCAAAATCACAAACTCATCAATTTATAAACCACAAACAACAAGAGCTCCTTCTGATCTCTACCACAATAATAAATCTATCGCCTCCCATGTAATCTCAAATTATATATTCATAGCATTTAAAAATATAAGTTTTTATTTCAAAAATAATAAAAATATAAAGTAAAGGTCCACTCATAGTTTTGAGGCTGATCAATAAGTGTCCTAAGGAGTCAAAGATATCTGTGTCTCCAGTCGGCGATCTTCGATTAATTAGAACCTTATCAGAATAATTGGCATAAAATATTTCTTAAATTATAAACAAGATGCTATATGCAAGATCGCTTATATTTTTTGAAAAGTTGACATATCAAGGTTGCCTATGAATTTTACGAAACTTAATTCGAAGTTATACAGGTCAAGTTATCAAATGTTTTATTTTTCAACTATCTAAAGCATTAGCATACAGCACAAGGTCATTTTGAAAAGTTCACTAAGCTTGAAAGGGTACAGAGCTTGTGTGTGTGTGTGTGATTATATGCATACCATACAACGCAGTGAAAACAACAATTTTATCGGGTATTATACAGTTCTGTAAATTAAACACATTTAATTTACAATCACTAACTTTTAGTGATTCTCTAATGAAGTGCAGCACTAATAATGTGATGCCTCTAAGAAATCAAAAGCCTTTGATTTCTTGCTGATTGGCCAATTCGAGAGAGAGAATGAGAGAATTGAAGAGGGATAGAAGCTAAACGAAAGCTTCACTGGAGAAGCAAAAACGATTCTGCTTCTGATTTTATAATTTTATGACAAATATCATTAAGAACCCCTAAACTATAAAATATCATTCAAGTTTCTACTTAAATAATATCATTCAGGCCCCAAGTGTAAAATATCATTCAGGCTCCTCGACTTCTGAAAATTATAAATTATAAATTAACCCCAAATTCCATTTAAATATCTACATATTTATGAAATACTGTGATTTATTCTAAATCACAATAAGATCAATTTTCAATCTCTCATCTTGTTAAACAATTTAACGCGTAAATCATTTACGACTTTTGGCCAAATAATATCTTCGAGAGTGCTAGTTCTCTTGCGGATATTATTTACTCTCTCTCATAGTAAGGATAATCTCAGAATTTATGTTGTGACTTCTCAGGTTCACTATGATGTTAGCTGTGAGCTGAAATCAATCTCATTGACCTCATTTCGAACTATTCGAATGCTTAACGACTATGATTGACATATAGTAATGTGTCATAACCCCTAACTCATAATGAAGAAAAACTTTATTGAACCTTATTCTGAATTATAGGTTTTGTGTGAGTAATCTCCTTGCGTTCGTCTAATTCCAACCAAATCAAGGCTCACGAATGTGAAAACCCTCAATTTAGTTTTATTAGGATAATCAGTCAGTACGAATTGAACTTGTCACTATAAACTCTTCGTATGATATTTGTGGTTTGGCCAAAGACTTTATTTTCAATCGTTTACTAATATTCGACTAGGAACTCAAATCTAGATCGAGTCAACGGTCCCTCAAAATCTACTATATTGAGTCAACGAATTCCTTCTGATAGTCATTTACTACTCGATATAAATAATACATGACCAAAGTGGCTTTTGTGTACAAGATGTGATTAATCCCGTATTTATACACCATATGAATCATGTACATCTATATCGATTGACAACCATAACGTCCAAGGTTTGAAGAGTAGTTAACACACCCTTATAATTCAGTGATGAATCATTAAAATCATACATTCGTGTGATTCACTCTACTTTGATCACGTTTAAATAATAGTTATCTAACTATTACTCTATACTATATCCTAATAATATGGCTATCATATCACTCGTGCTAATATCATTTTATGATATTCACTGAAGACATTTAGTATGCCTACTATGCAATATCAATGCCTAGTTGATATTACGTTTGTAGAGAATAATTTAGATAATTTAATTATCTTAGACGATTCACATATATATTCTATCACTAGTATGATTGAGTAGAAGAAGCAGTATATACAAATGAATTGAAATACTTTTATTATTAATAAATATGCACAATACATATTTTACAATAACTTAATACAATATACCCAAAACCGATAACACAAATGATTTTTGGGCATACAACACTAACAAAAATAACCCCAAGAATGGAAATAGGTGAAATCCTATTTAACCTCACCTATAGTGCTGAGACTATTACACTGGTTGAAATAAAAACTCTAAGATTTTGGGTCAAATATTTTGATAAGTTGCATAATGAACAGCTGAAGCAAATCGAATTGAATCTATTAGAAGAACAACGAGAGCTTGCTGTAATAAAAATAATTGGGTTATTAAGCGAATCGGTGCCAATACTTAGCTTCTTGGAAATAATGTACTAAGGTCAAGCTGGGAAGGATTATATCGGGTATAGACGTAAGACAATCTAGGGTCTACAAAATGCAATATCCTAATAAACAAAATGTCAAAAAGTCATAAAATGCCAAGCTATTAAAATTGTATTATCCCTGATAATTGATAAAATTATTGACTTTATAATTATTGCTTTAACACCAATTCAGATTTTCATCTACTTTGATTATTTCATTATGCCTATATGCCATAATCATAAAGAATTATTCTTTTTAACAAGTTATTTCTCTGACATTACTTGAGTCCTTTTGGTTTTAGTACTTACTCTACTACGATAATAAAGTTATTGGTCTCTCTTACTCTGGTAATTAGTTGTTTGGGACAACTTCGATTAACTCAGGATCGATAATTTTTATCTACTTATAATTCGACATCACTTCAATAAATGTGAAATTGATAATTTTTATCTACTTATAATTCTACATCACTTCAATTAACTTGAGATTGATAATTTTTATCTACTTATTTGATAATTGCTCTAATAAATATGGGATCGATAATTTTTATCTACCTATAATTTGACATCGCCTTAATAAATATAGGATCGATAATTTTTATCTGCCTACTATTCGATATTACTATAGTAAAAGTGATATCATAAAAACTACGAAAATTATCCCTTCGGATTTTTACTATTTCACTTCAGTAAAATTTTATTTTGTATGATTTTTGCCATGATCGGTATTATTTTAATAAGATAAATGTCCACTTCGAATCCTTCACTTTATCAACATGACACAGTATAGATAGTTAGCATGTTTTATGTGATTATTCGTCACCACGATAAGGTATTCATATTATTTGTGAAATAAATCAATGTAAGTTATTGTTGAAACTTTCCTCTTTACATTGAAAAATATAAATGTTGTGTTCATATAAATAATATATACACATGGTTTCACTTGTATATAAAAGATAAAAGTAATAATATATAAAGAAAGAAGAAAGGAAAATTTATGCATCTACTAGGGCTGCGGGTTTTCCTGTTATAAGTTGCAAGGCCTTTTGCTTATGCCAAATGGATCGCCAATCTCTTTAGGGCCGGCATTAGAATGCAAAGGATTTAAAGAAAAAGTTTGGTGCTCAAGGCTAGTAAGTAAGTTACCCAAAACATGAAGCAGGACGAGAGAAATTTTAGTAGACTCCTGTTGTTGTGGCTCACTTTTTATAGCTGTAAAAGTTTTTAGTGATAGCTCGACCCTCGACTGAAGAACTGTTTCATCAAATGACCATTCGACACTTAGCTTCTTGAAAAGCCAATCAAAGTCTATTTCAAATAGGCGTTTCTCTACTAATGCACTAACATTCTTGAGCTTAAATAGTACGCCTTTCTCATATTAATCTCGGGCCCGATCATCGACAGAGCGGAGATTCGCTTGTAATTTTTAGACGATAGCCCCTAACTTCAATAACTCCTAACCTCGAGAAAGCACATATGCTTTTAGCCTTTCAACTATCTCTCGAAGGCCCCTAATAGTGTTCCCCTTACTGCAAAAAAGGTCAGCAAAAGTGTTATTAATCTTTTTTAGTGATTCTAAGTCATTCTTCAGTTGTAAAATCTCTTGATCTGAGTTTACCATCTTGGATTCTGTAATTTTGACCCTTTTCTCGAGATTTTTCCTGATCTTTGCCCAGCCTTGGTGGTCCCTCTCCAGTTTCTTATTTAAATTAAAGATCTTTTTCTTTAGTCACTCACTTTTTTTGCCTTGGCAGTCACACATTAAATATATAACTTTATTTGCTCCTGTTATTAGGCAAGCACGTGGGTGATCTGTGGAAGAAATAGTTATATAATATGCTAGAAAGCTTAAAAGGAGAAGACGAGATGGGTGTAATGCTTACCATAATCAAGGAATCTCACACCTAAGTGATTACCATCTCAAGAAAAAGATTGGCCGCCTTTTTATCAGTGACCCTATTTACCAGAAGGACGGCTGTATTGATAAGAGAGAGAAGGCGAGCCATCACTGATCTTTTGTCTTCATCGAAGTTAAAAAGCTCTAACTCTGGCATAAAGGCATAAGAAAGGGTAAAGCAACAAGGAATTGCCGACACTTGCACCCTAGGAGAAAAAGTTGAGGTGCATTGGCTGGACCCCGACACGTCAATGAAACTAGACTTGATGGCATGAGCAGCTACAATCGTGCTGCTTAATAGCTTATCTTGTCCCTCTATGGATCTGGATCTCTTTTTTGTTAATTGAAAAAGGCTATTGCTTCTATCAAAAATCTCCTAAGGCAGAGCTGCAACTTTGCCCTTATCTTTTATATAAGTTGTGGCAACTTTCTGTCAATGCTGGAGAGGGGGTGGCGTTATCTGACTTTGTCCTTCCCCCTTACCGACTCTTCTTGCGATTATCAGGCACTTTGAGATAAAAGGATGGTGATCTCTCCCTAACATATCTGTAAAATAAAACTAAAAAAGTTCAATTCCTCTTACAAGGACAATAATGCATCGACAGTGTCTTACCCTTCATTTTCATCCTATTAAGGGCGATACGCAAGACATAAAAAAAGACCAGACTCAACTCTACTAAAAAGACTTTAAATAGGAACTCTTTTTGATCAGCAGCAATATCCTTGAGCGAAGTCATTCTCTCTTTTAACCCTTAATTTAGGGCGAGACGACCCAACCAAATAATGACAGACCCGATCCTATTTGGGATCTGCCCATTAGTAGCAAGATCCTATTCGCCTCCGATAAAAAATTATTTATCCTTCTAGTACTTGTTGCTCGAAGAATTTCCCTTTATCAGATTAAGAGTTCTTGGCTTGGGATACAAATAGTTTTACCCAGGACTTGATTCTAGGTTCTTGTTTAGCGTATATATGTAAGTTACCTAGGTAATGCTCGGAGACTCACCGAAGTATTCTTGCCACAATACGTATAATCTAGTCAGAATCTTCTAACTATTAGAGATAAGTTGGTATGAGAGAATTTGAAAATAGGTAAGCACACTAATAAATAATGGCTGGAGTAGTAGCCTCACTCCTATCAAAAATAACTCCTCGTTAAAGGCAGTTTTGCTGGAAAGAGGTCAGTTTGGTACTTTGCCCCTACGAGGAACCTTTATGGTTACTAATCTATCTACCTTAAAGGCCTCCCAATATACACTAAGGTTCTATATGGTGATTATAAAAGAGAATCGATCAGCCTCAAATTCAATCCCTATCTTGAGTACTAAAATCGAATTGGTAGTGGACCCCTCATCGCTCGAGCTCAAGGGCGAACTTGACATTAGATTTGTCTCAATAGTTTCTTAAGATGACTGACTTAGAGACCCACTTTGACAGCTTTCACTGCTAGCACTCGTCTCCTACATGCATACAATAAGATATTAAGATAAAAATGGCACCCAAAACCAATGTTTCTCAAAGCCAATAGAGAATGTTGGCCTCAATTGATGAGAACCCTGACCTTGAATGCTTCTCAGCAGTGACCAACATCACCATTTCCTCCCCCCGAATAAGAAACTTGCTACGATACCACTATAAAAGAATTATATAGTAAAAAAGACACGAAAATAGTATTTTATCGATCAAACAGATGTAAAAATAAGGGCGCAAAAAGAACTATTATTGACAGGTGCAGGCAGTGCAAAAGGGTAGATCTCAAAAAAATCACAGGCAAAGCTTGAGTCCATTAACAATGCGAAATGGAAAATAAGAGGCAAATGAGGATATTTATAGTCAGCCAACTAATAACCAAGTACCGTGGTATATTCGAATAGTCGCTCTATGAGCGATCAGGAATGGTTCACGTCACATGGATCTCAAAAAGGTGTTCTAGGGCACCGCACTATTTTAAAAGTAACCACTCATTCGCTTATATGTGGCTATACTACGAGTTATAAGGAGGCGCTATACTTTAGTAGCATTCTTTCAAAAATAGTGGGTGAAAATTGAAGCATTTGCATTTAATAAAGACCGTTAGTTGCTTGAAATATCAAATCATTCAAGTCAAAAAACCAAAGCATCTTAATAAATTAGAACCATTCAAAATTTTGCTCTTACTTCACAATAGCAGAAACTTAGGGGGCTTATATTAATGACTTTTACCGACCTTATATTTCTCGACCCAAGTATTATTATGCAGGAAATCTGGCTCGGATATAGTTACTTTGATATTTTGACTGGCATCTTGATTATCGTGACGATTTAATCTCAATATTCTAAAAATAAGAGAATTAAAGGGGAAAAATAGATGTATTTTCTAAAAAATAGCCTGAACGTCCTATTACATTAAGTGGCATCTTATCCTATAAGCTGTAAGTATTTATTACGCCACGCTAGTTCGACATAAGAAAGTGGTGAAAGGACCTGTCGGGACACTACACCATATCTTGTCTAATCAGGCTTCTATTCTTCGATGCTTACACGGGCCAAGGTCTTATAAATAGTAAAATTGCTACATGAGCTAGGGATCCCTTTCTTTTTCCAACCTTTTGTGAAAAAAACAGAATTTAAAATAGTGATGGCTAGTCTTCACTATAAATATTCTCGAAACCAACATTTCAGGTCAGTAATTAACTTAAATACTGTTTTATTGTCTCTCTTAAACTTGGTATTTGATGATTCACTGACTTGAGCATCAGAATTTATATGCCGGTAATCCATCTTCACTCTTAGCTCGCACTTTTTGATTTCAGATAGTCCTCCATAAGTTATTGATCGAAGTAGGATATTACTTTGCACAGTCCTTACATCAACATCAACAGTAAAATCTGTGTGGTTTGCTGAATTTTTCGTTCGAGAAAATTTAGACATCAATAGTATGTAATATCCATGTTTAACTTTAGCATTTGAGTGCTAGATTTTAACTATATATTTTTACACTTAATTTATAAAGTATGTATTATAATTTAAAATTTCAAGTTGACTTCAAAGTCTCAAATTCCTTAAAGTTTGAAATAATAATTACATGTTTTTATTAGAATTAACGTATCTAATATCTATGTATAATGTTTTGTTATATTTACAAAAGTTTCACATTCTATTTATCTTATTGCTAATTCCATGTTATTCTATATATATATATATTTTTTTCCATGTATTTTCTCTTTTATAGTAGCCTTTTTCCTTTTCTTTTTAGTTGAAATGATATTTACATTTTAAATTAATTTGTATTTTTGAACATAAATTGACAGAAAATTCATAAAAGAGTTTTCTAATGCCACTCTTTGTTTCAAAGGGCATAGATAGTGATGCGAATTAGCTAGTGCCAAAGTATATGAAACAACTAGATCAATATAAATTTGTACAAAAACAGACTTAATTTTTATATTTAACATTTGTTTAGGACCCATAATTATTTTAAAAATATTTTAGTTTTTTTTATTCATTTTTAATTAGGATTTTATGTTTAGACACTATATATGTTATTAGGACAAATATTTTCGTAACTTTTTTATTTTAAATAAAAATTAATTATTTGGGCAATTCTTTATATTTCTAAAACAAGATTATTCTAACCTTTATCGTCATATCAAACTCTATTAAAAAAACTCTTAAATAGAGTATAAATATTCTAAACTAATTTTATTTTATTTTTTTCATTCTCTATCAGTTGGTATCAAAGCCTGATTTTTATGGCAGATAACTAGAATACACGATTGGAGGCTTTGGAGATAAGAATGGGGAGATTAAAAGAACATATTGACCAGTAATTTGAGTAGATAATGGCACAAATGATAGCTCAGATGGTGCATTTGAATACGCGATAAGATAGTTATCAACTAGTAGCGGATACACTGGATCTATTGTTTCTTATACACAAGGCAAATCTAAAGCATTGGCGAGCGGCACCGCCCCTTCGAAAGGAGAAAATTTATCATTCAAAGCATCGTAACCACTGTAGAGGTAGAAATTATTTAGGCTACGAAGATTATGATAGATACTGAATCAAGGTTGATCTTTTAAATTTTTCTAGTTCGTCAAATGTGAAAGATGCTCTTGACTGGTTGACAGAGGCTAAGTATTTTTTAAGATTATAGATGTAGAAGAAGAGTGCAAAGTTCCTATTGTTACGTATAAACTAAAGGTAGGTACTGGGGCATAGTAGCAATCAATTCATAATGAACACTATATAAGAAGGTATGGACCGGTAAAAGATTGGCCTCTGATAAAATAGTTAATAGAATAACATTTTTTATCAAGTGACTATACACAGGTGATGTACAACAAATACTCAAACTGTATGCAAGAAAATCAAACTATTGCAAAGTATACATAAGAATTTCTGCGATTATAGTCTAGATGTGATAATTTTGAGAACGAAACGCAATAAGTGGCCCACTACTAAAGAGGTCTGTCATATGATATTCGATATTTTATGAATATGAATGCTATATTTATATTGGCAGATGCACGTAAAATGGCTCAACGAGCCAAAGAGCGGCTTTCTTAACAACAAAAATAGTCGAATCGTAAATATTATAGCCGACCTTCACTAATAACAGCGGAAACCCAAGGTTCTTATCTATACAAAAATTTCACAACTTTTAAATTGATAAATCAATCGGTAAATTTTAAGAATAATTTAGCAGATTCAAAAAGGGGCATCAGAGAAAAGCAACCAATGACTAACAAGGTAAGTCCCTTAAATCTATATGTAAAACCAACTTGTAATACTTATTTTAAATATCACAAACCTAGGCATAAATTCAATAAATGTCCAAAATAAAGACCAGTGCATGTTATAGATGATGCAAGGGATGACGTAAATGATTATACTAGTGAGAAATTGGGTGTAGAGGTTAATAACTATGCTTTAGATGAAAATGTGGAACAAACTTGTGTTGTCAAAAAGATTTTGTATTCACCAAAATAGGAAGATCACACATAGCGAAGAAAGATCTTTCAAGCAAAATATTGAATTGACAAAAATGTGTGCATTCTTATCATTGACAGTTGTAGCTGTGAGAATTTGATTTCATAGAAGTTATGAAGCATCTATAACTACTTACTGAACCACACTTGGCACCTTATCAAGTTGGGTGAATTAAGAAGAGTTCATCAATTGAGGTTAATAGGATTTGTAAAGTACCTATATCTTTTGATAAATACTATATAGATTTTATAACCTGTGATGTTATAGATATGAATGCTAGCGGTATTTTTCTGGGATGCCCTTGATAATTTGATGTGAATGCTTTACACAAGAGGAGCGAGAACTCCTATCGATTCATATGGAAATATAAGATGATCACTATCATTCTTACTAACTCTACTTTCAAAACTCTTAAAGTGGAGAAAAAAAACTATTTTTACTATTTTTACACATATGCAATAATTTAGTAGTGCTATAAAAAAATCTAAAGAAGCCCTTATGTTGATAAGCAAGAAGAGACCAAGGAAGTTAAATAGCATCAGTTATAACCATCTATTTAGAAACTTCTAGACGAGTTTTATAATGTGGTAAAAGAGCTGTCCCAACTACCACCTTTAAGGGACATACAACACCAAATTAATCTGATTTTTAAAGCAAAATTACCTAATCTGTCTCACTACAAAATAAACTTAAAGAAGAGTTAAATTTTATAGGAATAGGTTAAAAAGTTATTGAAGAAGGGCAATATCAAGAAGAGTATCAATCCTTATAGAGTCCCTGCCTTGTTAGTTCTAAAAAAATGGGTTTTGAGGGATGTGTGTTAATAGTAGAGCTATTAATAAGATTACTGTACAATATCATTTTCCTATACCATAATTAGAGGACATGCTTGACTAGTTGGCCGAATCTAATATATTTTAAAAGATTGATCTCAAAAACAGATATCATCATATTCGTATTTATGAATATAAAATTATAAATTAAATTTTTTATAATATAAAGTATTATAGTCACTTAATAATTAAAATAAAATACTTAAATTATTTTTATTTAATTTTTAAAATAAAAATAAAATAATTTTTGTAATTTTAAAATATAATAACAATGTTAATTTCTAATTTTTTATAACTATTAAATAAAAGAATTTTAATTTTTTTTTAAAAATTAATTTATATATTTTTAATATAAAATATTATAAATTAAAGTATTAAATTTTAAATTAAATTTAAAATATTTTTTAATAACAAAATTAATTATTTTGTTATAAAAATTTGGGATTTATATGATAGAAATTAGGGATTTTTGTGATAAAAATACATATTTTTGTTTTATATAAGGGGATATTTTTTATTTTTTAAAATAAAAAGGGTATTTATTATAAATTTTCTGACAGCGGAATGTTTTGTTTTTCAGAAAACAATAGGAGAGAATTTGTTTTTCTTCCTATATTTGATCTTGACTTTGAAATTCTAAGTTCAAATGGTCGATGTTTTATAATTATTTTATAGTTTGAGAGAATTTAAAGATACAATAAAAGTTATAAGACAATGAGTAATTTTTCAAAAAAGTAGACGAAAATTAAAATGCAAGAGTAAAATCAAAGTCAAGGGAATGATGGGTCATTTCTTAAAAAATTGAAGAAAAATCGAAAAACAAGTGAGTAATGTATAAATTTTTTAAAAATAGAAATAATGAAATAAGAAAATAAAAGGTAATTTACTCTTTTTTATATTGACAACAAACATCCAAGAGAAATGAACCGTTTTAATATGTCCGATATCAATTTTGTTGATTTCCAAAGAGAGTGGAAAAATCAACTCGGGAACCCAACGGGATTTAGATGGACAGAAACGAACGTGACTCTAGCTAACGTAAATTAAAACAAACATATTTCGTTGTTTAATATATCAACATTTATAGTTAATTTTGTTATATATATATATATATATATATATGTATATATATTTTCATGCAGGTTCCACCTGTTCTAGAGAGCCGTGCGTTGAATAAGGGAAAGATTTATATATCCAAGACCAGTCTGCAGTGCGTATTGGATGCGTACTCGGCGCAATTTCAAAATGATTTTTCTATGTTTCTAAAAGCACGAGCGGAAGAAGTGGTTCCCGGAGGACGCATGGCCTTATCGTTCATGGGAAGGAAATCCATTGATCCAACTACAGAAGAAAGTTGCTACCATTGGGAGCTTTTGGCACACGCGCTAATGAGCATGGCCGCAGAGGTAACAATTGCTTATGAAATTTTCCTATTTCTATCTTATGCCTCTGTATGCACCCAGATCTTAAAAATTTTAGATCAATTTCAATTCAGACTTTATTTAAGATTACAATGCTTTTATTGTATTTAAAAAACAAAGTTTAAAAAAAATATTTAATAACAATTATTTTTAATAAGATTGATTCATTTTTACATTAATATTTTTATTTTATAGCAAAAGGGTACTATTTTCATAAATAAAATTGATTATACATTAAATATTAAAACTAGTAAAAATTAATTTTAGGGAAAAAATCTTATACTTTTTTATGGATAAATTAATTGAGTAAAATGAAAATTTAAAGGTAAGGAATGAAGTAAATTAATTTTATAAAACCTTATGAAACTAGATGAGTAATGCGTAGTTATTTGTACTTTTTCAGTATTAACAAAGGTTAGGGACTAAAATGAATTAATCTTATAAGACCTTATCAAACTAGTTGAGTAATTAATGTTTTTACAAAACATTATGGATTCTAACTAATGGATAATATATATGTGCTTTGTAGGGTGTTATTGAAGAGGAAAAAATTGATAGTTTCAACGCTCCTTACTATGCTCCATGCCCTGAAGAAGTAAATTTAGAAATCCAAAGGGAAGGTTCCTTTGTGTTGGATCACATTGTAGATTTTGAAATTGATTGGGATGATGGCATTGAAGATGATAGGAACAAGACATCAGTGTTAACAATATCAAGAGGACATCGCGTCGCTAAGACTGTAAGAGCAGTGATGGAATCAATGCTTGAGCATCACTTTGGGAAGAATATAATGGATGATTTATTTCAACGGTACGCTAAATTAGTGGACGACCACTTGGCAAACAACAAAACAAAATACGTCAACTTAGTTATTTCCGTCAGAAAAATATAAATAACATTGGTCAATCACATGAGAATATATATATTAATTACAACGTGTGTATTATGATTCTAAAATTAAAAGGAAGTTGTGGTACGTGTGCCATTGGATTTTATATTGAGGTAGTATTTTAATTAATTTCTATTCCCATGTCATGCTTGTGCTTGTTGGCTCTGAGCGGTCTGTTTTATGATGGGAGATGTTGGATGACTTTCATGTTACAAGAAAATCCTATTTTCATGAGATATATGGGGTATAATTGACATTTACATTACCATAAAATCTAGCGAATTTGAAATTTTCATGGAACCGTTGTTGACTTTGGGACTTTTGAGAGTTAGCTTCATAGAATGGATTGCAAGTTGCAACCGGCCAAGGAAAGAAGGCAAACAAAATTGAAGTGGAGATTTGTCCCATGCAGAAAAATATATATGAGTATAAAAGAAGTATTTTACACAGCGTATTCACCTTCAATTCAAATTCACACGATTGAATTTGACTGCATACTCTATTTGCAATTTGAAGAAGAAAGATAGCTAGCTGGAATTACTAAAAGAGAGCTGTAGTTATATTCATGCCCAAATGGAATGTCAAATTTGTACTAACAGCTTGTATTGCCATTTGAGATTCCATGATCAGAATTTCTCAAAGATTTTCAATTTTCTGATTCCTTTAACCGCCGAACCCATTGTTTGTATACCACTTTGACTTGTCCAGCCCAAACACAATCCAACTTGAATATTAGATACAAAATGTGATTTTGAACTTTAAGGCCACATAATGGGTCTGGGCTATATTAACAACGATTTCGGAGTTCAGCAAAGTGAAATCCACCCCATATTTTATCTACTTGTACCTGTTCCAATGAAAGTAATGGTGACGTTAAACGCCATTGAGCACGAAACTTTCATGCCGGACTAAATTATTGAGAAGTGGGCACATTATTTTCAAGATCAAACATGTGTTGCCCGATTCATTTGACACCTACGACGGAAGATGATGCATAAACGAAAATTAAATTGCATCATGTACAACTAATTAAATAAATAATAAGAAGGATTTTGTCCTATTTAAGATTAATGAAGAGATGATGATCATCAGGGGTTCTCTATGCCTCGATTATTGAGTAGCTGAGGTTAGAATTGGATAAATTGGTTTTTACCTGACTCTTTCTGGTCAATTTATTGAGTTTCGTCTGGATTTTCTTTCAATGAGATGGCATATATGCTAAGATCAAAAGCAGTATGGTATTCTGTATTTTTTATTCACAAAATTCAACAGCATTTCATTTGTAATTGTATAATTAAAAGTTGTCGCACTGTTACTACCAAGATTGGAAATTTACACGAGTTATTCATTTCAGCAACGGTCCTATATATGTGTATTTAACTTCAATGATGCATATACTCACTCCTGCTTGTCAGTGTTATAAGCACAGAATGTTTGTAATCTTCCGGACAAAAACAATCAGGGAATCAATAGCAATTTCATGTTCAGTCTTGATAATAAAATTTAAGAAAATATCAAAACAAGTTTATGTTCGAATCCAAGATAGAACCTACTCTTAAATTTGTCCACGACCCATAGAGAGAGAAATTATCATTAATTATACTTAAGAACCAAAACAAAGACTATAACTTTGCCTTAAACATTGTGTTTTTGGACAAAGACGTCAAAGACAAATGACAAGTGCACCAATTATCGCTCTAAACCTTCAATTTATATATGTATATCTTCCTTAAGCGGTATAGTTGAACAACTGATTATGCTATATATGAGAAATTAACGAATCAAAAGCGAATAGTAATCATACATAATTGATTTGTGCACAAACATAATCTCATTCATTTGAAAGGAAAAGGCAGATGTTTATTAAAAATCTGAGGTGCCTATTCATGCACAAATATTAACGAAAAACTCGTCCTGTGGGAGTAATTATCCAGTGTGATCCCTTGGTGCCTTCCAGTCGGATTACGCAATTTTTAGCAGTGATTACAAATTTTGTTTTGTCTGATCTCAAAAAAAAAAATTTATTGCTATTTGCCATGCAACGTCTTAAGGGCCTGTAGAAACCAACTTCTCCCGACCAACCACCACTCCAAAAAATGGATGAAATCCCCCAATTTAAACCAATCTTATACACCAAATAATACTTTGGTGGACCTTCTATTCTATGCATACCACACAAATAATTTGAAATGCATATAATGTAGTAAGAGTTGGGTATCTGCCTCATATCGTACTCCTTTTTTAATTTTCTTTTCTAATTTTTATTTTTTTGTCAAATTACTTATCAGGTTATATATCCTCGCTGACCTTTGTACTATTTTTTTTAATGCTGTAGATTTTCATTATTTATTCGGCAATGTGATTTCCAGTCACAGCCACTACTTTGATACTAAGAAAACAAGCAAACATGACATCTCTCTTGTGCTTCGTTTTATTAAATATTTACATCGTGCGAATTCTCATGTTTGCAATGGCAAAATAGATATTGTTCGTTCCCTTATATATTTACTTTTGAGCTTCATGAAGATATTTTCGTCTAAAATAATGTATACTGATTAACTAACAAAGTTACAGCAACATTATTGACATGATTTGTGCGATCATATCGCAGAAGAAATTAAGATTGCAGTAATAGTTACTACTGAATACCGCACTATATAACATCAGGACAAAGTGATTCAGGAAAAATTAATGGACTCATGTATTATTAGCTACTTCTCGAAAAGCAACAATACTATATTAATTTTAACTTATGCTAGTAAACAAAATATATATAAAATAAAGGAAGTTGTCCTATCAATTCATCATCAACTTCAATATCTTTTCCCTGTTCAAGTTGTTTTAAAATGTTGTAAAGTTGCTTTAGCTTCAACAGTCCGTGACACTAAATTCTTTATTTACCATGTTTAACAATTAAAAATACTCAAAAACTAAGCAAATGAGTATCTAATTACGAACTGGTGCATGTGGGGACAATGATTTTCCATTTGATCTAAGATTTGTTGCGATTTCAGGATGCAACATGGATTAACCTTTCTTTATGTTCGACTTAATCCTACTAAATGTGATGTTGACTTGTCCAATCATATACCTTTTTCTCATTTGATTATAATGAATCCTATTTCTATTGTCAAGAACTCATTGTAATTTAGTCTCTCGCAAATCTAATTGTACCTCTAGTGGCTCCTAAGATTTAATGACCTTATTATCATATTGAATATTGAAAAGAATCCTTAGGTACAGTAATATATATGAAGGACATATTTGTTACTATTTATTTCTTTTACAATATTAACATATTAATTAGCTAGAGTTGTATAGAAATTTGTAATTTAGTCCTTCGCAAATCTAATTAATCCTCTAGTTCGCTTAAATTTGCCCCAATTTTTACACTCAAATCAGGCGTTTTCTAATCTTTATTGTGAGAACCCACGGACGGAGAAATTAAAACTTCCCAATCTCGGAATATTTATCAACTACTTCTATTTCATTTTCATAATAATTATGAATTAAAATTAACAGCAATTCATTTTCTAATATACTTTAATTAACAGGTCCATGGTATGACAGGATTTTCAATTGTTTCTCGTTGAAAGAGAACATCGTGGCATTGCTTTTGGCAAATGACAGCTAGTGAGCAGATAAAAGAAAAGGGATTTGGGAAGGAGGGGTCAAGCATGAATGATAGCTATGATTAATGCTCCAATATGCGACAAATAGTGGATTATGTATATATGTGTGTATACATCATTTTTTTTCTGTTCTTATTCGTTTATCTTTAATTGCTTTTTTCATTTGAATATATAATTGTGTTGTTATTAATTTTTTTTTAATTAAAGTATTGTCAACCAGCTTCCTCTCAGAAAACAGGAGTCTTCATCGCCATAGAAACCGAACGTTCATAACATAAGCAATACGATATCGACAAGGATAGTTATTTTAATTTAGACTCCTAGGTCATCTGCTTATTCAACCAGTTTGAACTTTTCACTTTTTAATTAATTGATGATTCTCTTATTATGTATAAGAGCTATGTAATTAATAGTGTCGTGAAACAAAAACGATGGGATAACATATTAAAATCCCTTATGAAAGTTGGCATATTTAATCTTGTTAAATGACCTAAAGAACTATTTGTACAGGAAGATGAGAAGATGTTTCCCTAAACAAAATAATTGAGGGGTTAATTATTATTGTAATGTACAAATGCATTGTTTGTGCTAGTACCAAAAGGAAAAACAACAAAAGAGAAAAAAACTACAAGCTTTCTGCTGGTGATCATAAACAAGAAAATCAAATCCTTTATCCCTTTTGTATCAGACTTCCCACCGCAAGTGGATAAGAGCCAGCTCTTCGTTATAAAGAAGGTCATTATAAATACAAAATACAAGGTCAAGCCCCAGCAATAATAGAAAGGATTTTTTTTTAATCTAACCACCACAATTAACCATTCCCTTAAACTTTCTTGTCTCATTTTGCTTCCAACTGGGTCCCCTGAAATGCAGAAAATAAGCTAGACGAAGAAAACTACGGAGAAAGAAAAGGAAGAAGAAATGGAATGTTTTGTTTTTTAATATGTCCCTACCAGACACAATGTGGAGGAAGAGGCAGAAATGCAATGGTAACTTTGCTTGCATGCGTAGAATATTATTTTCTGATGTTAGAAAAAAAAAATAATAAAAGTTTTAAAACAACCCTTTTCTTAGTGTAGGTAATTATGACAAACCGACTTAAGAGATTATGACAAAGATGTGTAGAGTCTAGTGTACCTAAAATGAGAAGTAGCTTTTCTAGGAAAAGACTAAAAGTTTTGTTAAGAAAGGGGGAAAATACTCGGATGCTTAAGATTTCCTAAAATAAATATTTTAGTTTCATAAATTTTAAAAATACTCTAATACATTTTTATCAGTGAGTTATTAACGAATTATTAGAAAAGATATCCTATTTTTAAATTATAATTATTATTTTGATCCTTTTCTTATTTCTTTATATTAATAATAATTTATAATTTCTTCTTTGTTTTTTTTCTAAAAAATTCATCATGTCTATAAATTTTGAACTTATATTGATATAAAAAATCAATTTTTTTTTTTGATTTTTATAAAATTTATTAAATAAAAGTTAAAACGTTTATTATAACTTAAAAATAAAATATATTTTTTAATAATCGCTTTACAGCCAAAGAATAGGAATATATGAAGGGATTTTTAAAAGCTATAAAATTAAAATGTCTATTTCATTAAATCAAGTCCTTCACTCTCAGAAAAAATCAAATACTTATCACATCAAAAAGCCTGGAATTTTGGGTCACAAAGAGACAATCAATCATCCAAATAATTGTGTAATTAACATGTGCTGGTGTCCTGATTTCAGTCAGCTTTTTCACAGTTTTATGATTATGAACCGAATGCTGCCTTTTCACGCCTTCCGAATGCCAGAGAAATCAAAATAAAATAAATCGACCTAGAACACTCTTTAGTTAAAGCTTCAAGAAAATGGAAGGCTTCGATTCGTATAGCTAAGAAGATACTCTCTTCCTATACATTATATCGACAATTACAAAAAGGACATATGCCAACACGAGACCTAAGTCGTAGTATCAATTTTGAAATATTTGTCCTGAATTGTCACAGCAAAAGAGATCTTACATGTTCCTGAAGAAGAAGAAGAAGAAATGAATACAAAACACAAAACCCAATGAAACCCGAAGACTGAAAAACGTACACTTGCGAGGGAGGACAACGACAGACTGCTGCAAATTATTCCTACAAGACCAAATGAAAAGATCCTGCAAAGGGAAACCCAAATGCGCGATCAATGAACCAATAATGTTCAGTCAACTCAACTCAGATCAGTACCAGAAATTACCCACAAAAATGTGAGAATTGAACACGAACTCATACGATTAAGTACGGAAATAAATGAGAAAAGAAATTGAAAAACATAAATTCCATAAAGGATTTTGGTTTTCCACTACTCCTCTTAACAGGGAATTATATCACTGTACATCGCATGATCATAAAAACTCTATGATCATTAGAAGAAAAAAAAAGTAACAACACCGTAAAAATGAAGATAGATTTTTGGCCAACCTAAAATTTTCCTAATCATTCATTAACTTCTACCGTCTTCAGTAACAAGAAGCCAAAGTGATGGCCACACACTGTTTGTTTTCCAGCTTAAGATCAAGTGTGTTTTCTCGAATCAAAGTTTTCTTCTTGGAAGCAATGAAAGTTTCTATTTTCATCCTGAACTCTTCACTGCTAAGAGTATCCATCTCACAGGATTTCCTGGCAGCTACTTCACGATGGATCACAGTCTGCAATCTACGCAACTCTCGACGGTTCTCCTTGTCAAGTCTCTCCGATAGAGTCCTCCTGAATTTCTTTGTCTCAATTATCTCCTCAACCTTTTTCTGCTGAACTGGAGAAACCGTACGCTTTGGTTGACAATCCTTCACTGGAATAGCACCGACCCTATTTTGCTCAACTGGAGCATTATGAACCGCATTCTCCACGCAAATAATTTGTTTGTCAACAACGGTATCTTCAGGTGTCGAAGAGTGATCCGCAACGGAGGCCGGAAAGCTCCGGCGAGGGACGTTGTTGTTGGTAGTGATAGTGACGTACTCGTCGTAGAAATCAGGTTTGGTAGGTTTTTGGGAGGACAGAAAAGAGATGAAAATAATGAGGATGTTGGTGATACTGAAAACGTACAAAGGTTTGGCCAAAACGGCGATGTAATAGCGGAGGAATTCGCTAATCGTTTCAGTGATGATCGGGATGTATGTATAAGAAGACCATGAGAGCATAACCAAAGCCGTGAAAACTTCGACAAAGAAAATAAACTTTTTGAAACTTTTGTGACGATTGTGCCTTAGCATAGCTTCTACTTTTTCAGCCTTGATGCTTTCAAATTCGAAAGTTTCCATGACTGAGCAACGATAGAGAATTGTAGAAGAGAAAATGAAACGCTTCGAAAGTGAAGGCTAGAACTAAGTGTATATTTAGTGGAAGTAGGAGTGAGAGGGAAGAAAGACCAAAGAGGATGATTTTCCGAGAAAATAATGGGCGAGAAAAGGAAAGAAAATAACGAGTTGAGAGAATTCAAATTATGGTGAGGTCTACATACTCTTCGTTTTTAGGAGGTTTTTAAACGGATACTTATATTTCAATAGATTAGCTAGGCTTATATAGAACTCTCAGGGGGACTCATTTTTCAATTCTTTTTTATTTTATTAATAATAATTGAGTAAAAACTAATTTATAAATTAAATATTAATTGAATAATGAATAATGGGAGTAAGTGTTTGTGTAGGTAATGAAGCTAGCCAAGCCGCACGGATGGACGACGGACCGAACAGCCACTGCACCCAGACGAGCACACGTGGTTGCAGTGACCCATGCGTATTGGCGGACTGAGCCTGACTGACACCCCACAACCCCATCAGCTTTCAGCTCTGTCTGCGTGGACATGTCTTTTTCTCCACAAGTTCTCCCCTCTCTCTTTTAAAATGGAACTGCTGTAGCTGCCCGTTGCAAGTCATTTTGGATTAATTTAAAAACTTTTCGCTGGCCTTAATTAATTTATTTGAAGATTTTAATTATATTTGTCGGCAGCGAGAGTTTTAGCTTTATTCGGCTATCTCAAGTATTGATATGGATTATGTTATTAGTTAATTTCACTTTTTATGCATTATTAAGCTAATAAATTGATCTTATAATCTCATCCTTTTTTTGTCTTGTTGTTTAATTATTATTTTGCCATTACACCAATGATCGGAATAAGGGCATTTGTGTTTCTTAATTAAACCTTTGTCTTTTGAACAAAAAATTAAAACAATTAAGTGTCAATCACATGACCAGCGGCCACATTATCTACCATTATTATTATTATTATTATTATTATTATTATTATTAGAAAGCACAAAGAATTCGATTAAAATTTTAACCTTAATATAGAGGAATATATGACAATGTCCTAATATTTGGTCAAAATTGGTGTGCCCTGGGCATGGTGAGGATGATCGTAGGATGATTCACTACTGCTTCTTAAGCCAATTGATTGATTGATTAGGACATGTCGATGTATTATTAAGCAGACACTATTGCAAAGAGCTTTATAATTTATTCTCAGTTTCCATTTCTTTTCTTCTTTCCTTTGATTGTGAATATAAGTTTTAATTGTCATACTAAATGGTAATTAGACATTAGCCTGTTAAAAAGCAATAATTATTGAACGTTTCCAAACTCCACCATATGAATAACCTTTTCTTAAAGTGATCGATTAATCTTTCACGTGAAGCACTTGGGCTCTTGTTCCATAGAAATTGACAATTTCATTCTTCTCTCAACTGCTCAAACCACTTTTCTTTATGTGCCCAATGAAACTGTCAATTTCTATGTACCCCATAATGAATCCTGTTCTAACTTCAAATTGTCTGGTTCGAACGTGAATCTTTGCTACTGTACTGTGTAAGTTGCATGGGAAAATCATGAGCTTCCTAGAAAAAAGACTGGTAATAATCTGATGAGACAATCGCGAAGCTTTTCTTTTTCTTTTCTTGTGTTGGTCTGGTGGTTGATGATGATCATTAAATCATGCAATTTGGAACAATTCATTGATTGATTCAAGGAAAGCAAGTAAAAGCGACATGCCAAAACTGAGACCAAAATTCACGCCCCGCTTCTGTGTCCTTTGTGCTTTATCTGTATACGTACTTTCTCCACAGTGAGAGACACAGAAGTAGCAGAGGCCAAGAAGAGATTTCACGTGACCCTTGAACTAACCTTACGGAAGCAACTTGGTCTTGGTGGTAGATTTATGAATAATATACTGTTGCATTGCTTTCTTCTTCTGCCGTGGGAAATTATCAGACCTTTTTTTTTTTCAAAAAATGAGTTGGTTCAGGACTATCCACACAAGTCAATTTAATAGCTATAGGTAAATTACCTAGCATCCGTCAAGACACGCGATACACCTTGTTTTCCATTTATTATAAAGATTAAAGATCATTTGAGAAAAATTATTTTACTGGAGAGGAAAAAGAAGTATTGGTGCCGTATAAGATCATTAGCGGAGGACGAGATTTGAGAATGAATCTTCTTAATTGTTTTATGAAAGATAAGTTCTCTTTAGGTACGGGAAGTTAAACCTTTTGACTACATCTCCATCTTTAATGTTTGTACGAAATCTAAGTTCTATAGAATTTTTCAATTAATCGTGAGCCAATCCACCCAAAAGGATTTGCAATTTCTGACAATCTTCTCTTTCAAAATCCCTCTGGAATAGGCCATAAGAGGCGGACATACATACTGCATCAGTTATTCTCAAGCCTAAATAATAATATTTAGGCATAGCCAAGACATTCATGTTGCTTTTTTAGCAAGATAAGTAACATGTGTGTAATGTCACGCAATAAGCAAAGAAGAAAGGGTTAAATTGATGTGCAACAGTATATTCCACAAAATCAATTAAAAAGAAACAACATAATTAGTAAATTATTCTGCTTTTAGTTCTCTAGGCTATAGCTCTACAAAACTTTTTGTTTCTATGAATAATATTGGTATAATTAAGATTAGGTAAAGGTGATGTTTGATTGCTAAAAATTACAATCTTTTGGGTCCCAGAAAATTAAAAGTTGCTAATGATTCATCTCTCTGGGATTTATTTGCCTACCCAACCAATTATCTTTGATCATGAGCCTTTTCAAGCCAACATTTGTGGAGGTTTTAGTCTCAATCATGTCTATGCAATCATATTGCCTCCCACTTGGACTTTCTTTTTGGTTAATTATTTTTATCCAAAACAAGTGGTCTTGCACTATATATAATTTACATGCTACTGGGTACTATTATATTAACCATGAGGTTAAATATCGAAGCACGTACATAGATAGAGTTAATTAAGTTTGAGCAAATTAACATTTTCCTGTTATTTCCTTATATTTGTCGTAACTAAAAGTTGATGCTTTATCTCTTGGTATACACACATGCTTGTTGCCTCCTATCACCTGTCACCGTCTTGACTTACTGTAATCTCAAAGAAGATTATATCAGATATTTTCGGATTATTATATTTTTATAGTAAAAGAGCATTATCATTTTATTTTATATAAATCAAAGTATAGATAGATCATATCAGTTCAACAAACAAGAAGATTTAACCTTTGTAGTATTCCATATAATATTTAATAAATTATTAATTAGATGAAATCTTACCTGAAGTTTAATTACATAAATATCTTGAGTTGTGTCGATTTTACGAGGCTTACCTTTCCTTACAAGAAAAACGAAACTAGTCCACAAACTCGTGTCATTTGGTAATGGATAACAACGCATATCACGACATCTACATCTCTCTTTTACCCCTTGGATTAGATCGGTGGATTACTACTATACTTTTTCTAGCTGAAAGAAACTACATTGTTTATTTTTAATATCTTATTCATGAAGCAAATCAAACACTTCAACAATTAAATTACTGTAAGGATCGAAAGTTTAAAAAGATAGTATAAGAACCAAGGGATACATTGATTTTCAATACGTTAATTGTTATAGGAAAACGTTTATTTTGTATTACAAGGTTTTCTATGTCTTGTTCCAAATATGAAACGGTCTCTATGGAATCCGTTCAAGCAGAAATCGAAGCCATTGGTAGTCTTTTATAATCATATTAAATAATCGGATTCAGGATTTAAGTTTCAGGGTAATGACTTGTTGTACAAGTTGAAGGAATGGCTCCATTGCTAGGCAAATAATTTATGCTGACTTTGTTTTTTAATATTTTTTTTCAATTTTCTTTTTAAATGTACGATAATACCAAATACATAGTTCTCAAAATTTTTGCTGGATCAATAAAATTATATTATCCGTAAAGTAAAGTTGGAAGGCAAAACAGAATGTCAAAGCCTTCTGTGGTGGAGGTATTGATTATGAATAAAGAGAAGGAAAGAAACTACTTTTCACCAGAATCCAGCTAAATCATTCAAAAAAATCAGGCAAAAAGGTCAATAGAACAATAACGGAGCTTTCAAAAAGAAACACAGATCGGACGTGGCGGCGAGATGAGAGTTTATGGATGCCCTTTTTTTCTTATTAATTCAACTTGGTTGATGTAAAGATCTTGAATTCAGATGGGTGGATGAAAATGTGCATTAAACAAATTGATTTACTCTGCTTTGGTGAAATAGAAGTTCCAACGACTTTTTTTATCCTATTCTGGCACCTAATAAAAACACGGAGAAAGTAAGGCCTCTTTCCAGTTGAAGATTTGATTTCAGGGAGTACATCATTTATAAAAAGAATCATGCGATGATGTGCTGTAAACCTTGCAATCAAGCCATTGTAATTCATATATAAAAAAATTTAGATAATTTTTTCTTTTTTCGGTTATTTTTTGGATTTTTTGGATCGGTGTAAAAAGTTTAGAGTTCCCGCCCGTTTTTGCCAAATGTTTTAGAAGTTCAGAGAATATCAAAATGACAAAATTTTGACAGAATGGGCATTAATCCTAAATATGCATCATGTAAAGTCTTTACTTCGTTTAGCTTGGCCGAAAATTCAGAACATAAAATCCTGAATTTAAGACCATTGATGTCATATTGATATCTAATTACTAAAACCACATATGCAAGTAGCCCAAGCCAATGCCTAACTTAAGAGAGGTGCGCCAAAAGCCAAGAGTCCGCTTCCCACGACCTGTCCGAGGGAATAAGAAATAGCGCCAAAAGAGAAAGACGAACCCACCCAATTTATTTTGCTGCGCCATTTTTGTTGAACAGGTTCACGCTAATCCGCTTATCATCTTTCAGAAGGATTTTTCCAAGTTCTTGACTTTGTTCTTGTTTTTTCAGCAATTTGAACTTGTTTTCACACTACCTAAAGGCAATCGATAGTCATATTGGTAGGAGCTATATTGTCCTATACAATTAAAGAGGAAGGAAGGTCAATGGTGCATTCAGCTATAAATGGCAATGAATTTCAGCATCAATGATACATGCTATTTCAAGAAAGACAGATATGGCTAAACTAACCAGTCATCTAGCTTCTTATGTCGTAGTGTTTCTTTTCCTCGTTCTCCTTGTTTCTACTGGTATGCAATATCCATCTTGTCATAGGTTCCTTTTTGTTCCACTTGCTCCCTTTTTCCTACAATAATCTTTGTCATGCATCTCTTATGATTTCACTTCAGGGGATATGTATGCGTGCTTGTTTGTGAAATAGTTTATTAATATTATTCTGACTGTGTTTTCTGGGATTTTCTGGGATACACAGACGACAATGGTGGAAGCAAAAGTCTGCCAGAGGCGGAGCAAAACATGGTCAGGAGTTTGAGCAAACTCCGGCAACTGTAACCATCAGTACAGGAACTGGGAAGGTGCCTCACATGGAGCCTGTCATTGGCAATTCCTAGGATTTGCATGTTTCTGTTACTTCAATTGCTGATCCAAGTATCACGCACTACATCAAACTTGATCAAAAAGCATCTTCATTGCACAACGTGTACTTTAGTACCAAGTGTATCAACACCCAGTTTTATGTACTAAAATGTTTCTGCTGCAGTTGTTTTCCGAGTGTCAGTTTCAGTTATTGTCTGCCTACTGTCTACTACATAAGTCATGCATGACTAGTAAGTACCAACTACGTGTGCAGTGTCATGGATCATAGTCTACAGAATAAGCCATAGATGCATTAATGAGTCGTAAACACGTACTCAGGTTTTAATTGGTTGTGATCTATATCTATGAGTATAATAAGATCAATGCTACAACTGATCTTTGCTCAGGAATCGTTTTCCTTACTTTATTTCTGAGAAACAAATTATTTAACAGAGACAAGAGAATGCGAAGAATAAATGTCATGAGGGGAGAGGAAATACTTCAAGGAATTCTACAGCATACTCAAATGTTTCGTCCATATCGTCCCGATGAACTTGATACCATCACAAGAAACGCAAAAAATCCTCTTCCTAACATTATGAATG
This sequence comes from Trichilia hirta, assembly GCA_035221805.1. Taxonomy (NCBI): domain Eukaryota; kingdom Viridiplantae; phylum Streptophyta; class Magnoliopsida; order Sapindales; family Meliaceae; genus Trichilia; species Trichilia hirta. The sequence goes on along the minus strand of JAWDEX010150131.1, from coordinate 32,975 downwards.
CCCTCCATCTCTATGGTTTCTCAAACAATTGCCAAGAAAGGAATAAATTCAACAGATCAGAAAGGAATAGACAAGAGAAAATCCTAGCCAATTATTCAATAAGCATTCCGCATCATGTCATCCATGCTACCACATTTGAGCTTCTTCACCAAGTCAAGTGTTTTTTCTTTATAACAAAAATTAATTCACTCAAATCATTTTCTACCATCTAAATTATTATCGTAAATCAATGATATTGTGTTAGCATTGCATGGGAAGAAATAATAATAAAGAAACGGTATCACATTCTAAAGTAGTCATCTTGATTTCAGGATAATTTATTTCTGTGTCTACAGAAATGATAATGTTGCACAACATCAAGACCTCTCAAAACGTAAATAAATTCATTCGATTAAAAAAAAAAAAAAGAAAAACTAATTAACCACTGAAATTGCCATTTACCTCGAAACACAGTCACATCAATTTCTACTTTTTCTTGCCACCTTTGGCAGCACCGCATTTTCGCTTGGGCGGCAATACGATCTCTCCTTTAAGCACAGGGATTTCCATAATCTCCGACAATCCTCCGAACTTCTTTCGGAATTTCTCCATCTGGTCTGCGTCAACAACAAGAGCCGAACGGCCACCGAGGTAGAAAGGATGGTTTCCAGACCATACATCCACCGAGTACTCTTCCTTAGTCCCACCGTCGTCATTACCAGCTCACCATTACAGTAAACCTTCGCATCCTCGTAGAATTCCGGATGTACGTCCTTCCATCTACACGTCACCGCGTGGATCCTGTAATTACTCCCCGCTATTGCACAGTTCACCTGAATATGAACACATCCGATTAAATTAAACTAGGCTAAAATGATTTCAGTAATTCAAATGAATTATGTTTCATTTCCCTTTTTGGTGGCAAGAATTGGAGCAGAAGGTTTTATTTGGAGGAATCGCCATTTTCTCCGTGCTTTGTACAATGGATAGAATCGATGTTCTCCTCAAGATAAGCGATGGAAATGAGATGGGCCGTGCAATAGTTTTGACTTTATGCGGATGCCCTTTTCTTCTGTTACTTTTGGGCTAATATTGGGGCTTTTATTTTTGGTTGAAATGGAACATTGTTGGAAATCTAGGTTGGTCACAATTATCCCATCTGTTTATTCAAAATTCGATTCTTTTTTTTTTATCATCAGTGCCGTTTGCCCGTCCAATAAAACCCAAAATCCCCCGGACATTGTAGACCAAAGCAACACACACCATATGAATTTTTGTCCTGTCTGCTACCCTTTATGTTTTGTCCAATTATATATATTGTTTTTTTATTTTTTCTTCTTTTATTTTAGACAACTTGAATCGTTTCTGGTATATTTCTCTTATTTAATTGGTAGGGATGGCATTGCTATGGACAAATGTAGATATTTGTTGGTATTCGATTAAAACAAACGGTTAAAATGGTCTAAAATTAATATTCAAATCAGATACAGATATAATTTTGTAATATTTGCATATGTTGTTTTTGATATTCCAATATTTTGACAGATATTCAATTGTAATTAAAAAATTAAAAGGGTAAAAATTAAATAATTTTTAAAAAATAAATAAGGATTAATATTTATAAGTATTTTAAAATTTTCTTTTATTTGTTAAAAAAAAAAAAAGTCAAAACCGCAAGTCCCTAACTTCGTCCTACTTTTTTGAAAGACATTTTTACTGTAGCCTAGCCTTCCTCTCCAATTTGCTTTTTATTTTTTTCACTTGATTTTCTAATTTGCCTTGCTTTTATCTTCTACTATTTCTCAGATAGTTTTTTGTCTGTTTGTTTGGATACTAGCTGCATGCTTAGCCAAATTTATAGATTGTAACGAAGGAATTATCTGAGGAAACAAAGCACAGAGGAGATCCTTTAGGGTTACGATAAAGCACTGAGCAGAAAAAAATTATTATAAGTTCCTTGGATAATATATATATATTTTTTTATTCATTTACTAATACATTATATTGTTTTTTTAGTAAGTTCAGAAAAATAATACTTAGCAAATGCATATATAAACAGGTTCCCCGCCCCCCCTTGAAATCTAATCATATATCTATGTTATTTGCTATTTATTGAGTTTTGGTAAAATTTCAGGACTAAATTTTTAAGAATTATTTAATACTCTCTTGAGAAAAAAAAAAAAAACTCTTTTCTTTGTAGGTTGCCATTGGAGAAGGTAAAGGTGATTTTGATATTTACTTTATTAATTTGTTTTGTTCATGACACATGAGTGTTATTTCTATAGAATTATAAATTAATAATAAGGTAATAAATTGTTTATTATCGCTTTGGTATTTGTATCATTAAGTTATATATAGAAAAAAATTTTATGCGATTTACAAAAAATTATTCACTGATATTCATTTAAATGATGAATATTATTTAAATTCAAATTCGAGTTAAAAATTTAAATACAGATACGTATACAAATTAAAATATCTCACCATTTTTATTCGTAACCTAAACATTGCATCCCTAATGATTACATTGAATTTCAAGTCCGTCACATGCTCTGATAGCCATTCTCGTCCATGTATAAATGCAGCAACTTTTGCAAACTGACATTAAGGATTGTACTTCAAAAAAGTCAATTCGTTGGCCAAGTCATCAATTTTGATAGGTTATCTAGGACGCTGAATAACTGTTTCTTGGCCTTGTGCGTGGCTGTTACTATTTTCTAGTTGCGACGTTGAATTTTCAGAAGTTCTTTGGGTTGACCATCAGTTAATTGAATGAATTCTGGAACGCATCCTTAAAAATATGAAATATTTCGTGCCCAAAATAATACACACGCACACACACATGCACACACCCGTTTTTCTTTTGTATATATTTATCCAATATATATATATATAATGATGGACATAGAAACCTCAATAAATAATTATAAATTTTGTATATATATAATTTATATTATATGTATTATAAATTTAAATATTTAAGTTTTTTTTAAGATTTATGAAAATAGAGTATTTTTATCTCAATTTTTGAGGTGTAACAGCGATGGCCACGTGGGATCATGCCAGAACCTTGGCCGTTCTTTGGAAAATATCAACCGCACGTCTGTACTTTAACTGCTTCTTTACAGTTGATCGTCCGCCATCTATAATCATTTTAATTTTTAAAGCCGCATTTCACTTAGCCTTAGTTTTTTTCAGGAAACACTTATAGCTTCTTCTTTGTTAGGGATCTGCTACCATGAGTATCAATGCACTGTATACATAAATTTAAAATTTGAAACGTAATAAAACTTAAAATTTGTTTTATTTAACGTGAATTTATTTTGAGTTTTAGTTTTAAATTAGTAAATCCTGATTAGGAGGATCTCTATTTATTTAGAGTAAAAAATAATTAATGTAAATTTTATATAAATAAATATCTACATATATTAAAAAATTTATAAAAAAATTATTTAAAAATTAGATAAACACTTCGTTCAAATTCTCAGCTGGAAATAGAAAGGCGAGGGAGTATGAAACTGACTTGCTCAAATCTCGTGACTAAAAGCCATTAAACCAACCGCGTTATTCTGATACCTTCTTCCTCACCATTTGGTATCTTCTATCTAACCTTTCTTTTCCGGCTATAGTCATCTGATTCTATATCTTCATTGCCCATACGGTTTTTTCATCTTTTCTTTCAAGATATTGGCGACCGTCCAATTGCATAATAGAATTTATCAAAAGACTTGATCTTTTCATATCTCTGTATTTTTGATTCCTCATCTCTGTAGTGATTCTCATCCCTGTGCAGTTCCTTGTGATAATTGCGAACGTTACATTTGTTGCAATTTGTATTCTTGGTAGTTTTGGAAATTTGGGCATTATTTTATCTATAGTTTCATGGTATCACTCTGCCATTTGCTTTACAAGATTCAAGATTCCTCGAATATCAAATTCTATATTCACTCCCCGAATGGGATATTCATCGGACTACTTTCTTACTTTTATTTATCCAAAAATAATTTTCTTTTAAGAATGGATTCTTGCTGTGCTGCACTGAAGGCTAATCCTCATCCCGTTACTGGTAATGGAAATACTGGATTTTGGGGTGAGAGTGTCAAGACGATTCTTCAGACCAGAGACTTCAGTTCTCATTCATGGAAGAGTTTGAGAACCGAAAAGTCAAGTAAAAAGGTTCCGAATCTTGGAGCTGCCTGCTCAGTTCTTACGTTAGATGTTAACGAGGCGGCTATGGTAAGTGAAAGTCATGCAACTCCTCATTCGGCTAATAAAAATCTTGGCCTCAACTGATTTTTTAACTCCTATTTCAGACATTTTGGGTGCTGCCGTTTGAGCCTCCACGATCAGATTCGAAGAATGTGGCTGCAATCATATTAGGAGGAGGTGCTGGGACACGATTTTTCCCTCTTACCAGCAGAAGGGCAAAGCCAGCGGTAACAAATCACTAACATGTATTTTCTCAGCTTAATTTATAAAAAGAAAAAATGAAATTTATGATAATTTGGGTTGATATGCAGGTTCATATTGGAGGGTGTTACAGGTTGATAGATACGCCGATGAGTAACTGTATCAACAGCGGTATAAAAAAAATATTTATTATGACACAGTTTAACTCCTTTTCCCTCAATCGTCACTCAGCTCGGACGTATAATTATGGAAATGGTGTGAGTTTTGGAGATGGGTTTGTCGAGGTAAGATTATTTTTGTGAACAAGTATTTTGAAATCTGATAATTCTATTTATTGCTAATGCTTACCTGAACTGTATTGTTATATTGCAAGATGAAAAACAGAATTTTTTGCGAAATGCATATTGCTATGAGAATCACATATAGCTGCCTAATGATCAGGTTCTAGCTGCTACTCAAGCACCTGGAGAAGCAGGAAAGAAGTGGTTCCAAGGAACAGTAGATGCTGTGAGGCAATTTGTATGGTCTTTGGGGTGAGTGTGTAGAATTTTATTTAAAATTTGCATTGAAATTCTGTGGTTGAAGTCAGCTAAGTGGGTTTAGTGTGGTTCATTCAGGACAGCAAGAATAAGAATGTAGAGCATGTATTGATCTTGTCTGATGATCATCTTTACAGGATGGAATATACAGAGTTTCTGCAGGTATTCATTTGAAACCTCACTGGCCGAGTACTTTGTCCAATGCCCCTAATTACGCGTTAAAATTTTGAATTTTGAAAAAGTCTTGCTGATTGGTAGCGTTGTGTTTGCAGAAACATATTGACACAAATGTCGATATTACTGTGTCATACATGCCAATGGATGACAGGTATGTTTAACATGTTTCATTGTTCTTGGAGGATATTGCATGGAAAGTAGTTTTAATGTTATGAATTATGATTATGTCACTAACTTGTGATTTTGTCATAGAGAATTTATATTCAAGTTTCTCAATCTGCATATTCTGTTTGTGATCCTATGCATTTGTGACTTTTATGCTCGTGAAGTCATTCTTCAATTTGCGGAGGCAAACTCTTTATTGTTACTGATTTTATAAATTATAGATTTACTTCGTTCTAAGTTTTCTAATTTATCTCAATTTTGTTATCTTCCAGCCGTGCAGCAGAAAATGGAGTGATGAAGATTGACAGCAAAGGACATATCATTCAATTTGCCGAGAAACCTGAGGGGTCACCTGAAAGCAACGGTAAATACTATACACCATACTGTTTGTTGATATAGTTCCTTTGTTCTGCTCTTTCACAACATCCTTTTTTCCTTGTACATCCAACATAGATAGCTTTCTGCCTAATCTTCGTTCTTGTTATTACCTGACTCCAGCAATGTGATACCACTCGTCTTGGGCTTTCTAAGCCAGATGCTATCAAATCCCCTTACATTGCATCAACGGGTGTTTACTTGTTTAGAACTGAGGTTCTACTAGAGCTTTTGACATGGAGCTATCCCTTGTGCAATGACTTTGGCTCTGAAATTATTCCATATGCTGTGAAGGACTACAGTGTCCAAGTAAGATAGCTTCTCCAACATTGATAATTCTCTCATTTTTGGTGCTTGCTTCTCTATTTTGAGGATTTTATGTTTTGAACTACACTTCAATCTGGTGAGCGGTGATCAAGCTGCTGAGCTTCTGATTGTTTTATGTTACCAGGCATATTTAGTCAATGACTACAGGGAGGACATTGGAACAATAAAGTCCTTTTTCAATGCCAACTTGGCCCTCACACAACAGGTTGGTATTACTCAGACCTAAATCCTTTAGCGTTTAGTCCTTTAAATCAATGAACAGAAGCAAAGCAAAGATACCTTATTTCTGTGAACTGATCACTTAAGCATTTTTTTTTGGTAGCCTCCGAAGTTTGAATTTTATGATCCCAAGACCCCTTTCTTTACATCTCCTAGATTCTTGCCACCAACCGAAGTTGATAATTGCAAGGTATTAGACAATAATGCTAAGATCGGAAAGAATGTGATCATCACTAATACTGGTGTAAGTGTTTTCCTTATGACCTCAAAGTTGTGTGCAACTCTTGGAAACTTTTAGCACTGAATAATTATACTTCAATTTTTGTTGATTCTCTTCTGCCAATTTTTGTTGATTCTTTTCTGCTTAACAAAGGCTTTCATTTGTCAGGGTAGCGAAGAAGCGGACAGACCAAACGAAGGATTTTACATTAGGTCTGGGATCACAGTAGTTCACAAGGATGCAACAATTAATGATGGAACGGTTATTTAAATATTTGAACTCTTCCGCGGCTTTCTAGTTCAGATTAAGCATAGGTCATAGGAACTGGGAGAAGATGGCCTGCTGCCTTTCATTAGTTTGCCGTGAAAACATCGTAATGACACTCGTATATGTAAATTACACGTTCCTTCAGTGTATGAAAGAGGGAGCGCTCGCAATAGGATTAAATGCAGTTCTGGAAATAAATGCAAGTGCTTCATTTATACGTTGTTTCCATTTTATTATTCTGAACAATATTGTAGTTAAAATCAAATGAGGGTTAACTCACAAACAGAAATCAGTGATCATACTTTCTTGGATGAACAAAATTCATCTCTAATAGGTGGCTGGCCAGTAATTTTGAATGACAGAATTTTATGAGATCATATATTTTATTATATTATTACTGTTTCATGGGAGATCATATTGTTTTATGATGATGATGATTTAAAATGGTTTTTATAAAATTATCTCATGTGCTCGTGTATATATATTTTATGTCCACTCACGAGGTATATTTCAGTATACTCACCTCTCACTTTTCAGTTTTAGGTATTTATATCAAAATAAGAAAATAGTTAGAAATGAAGAGAAATTTTTGGAGGTATAAAATTCGCAGGTATATATTCGATACTCGACTTACGGTTCTTTAAAGTCCACTGAATGTATTATAAAGATTTTGATTATTGTATTTACAACTTTCGAATATTATTTAATTTTAAAATAGCTGTGTAATATTTATTTAAAAAGAAAGTATTGAATATTATGTGATAGATTTTGGTTATTGTATTTTGTGATTTTTGAGTGTTACTTGATTTTAAATCAGTTGTACAGTATTTATTGTTTTATTGTTTGAAAACTCTTAGTTGAATTTATTTTATAGGTTTTAAGATTTTGAAAATAATGATACACAGAATCTTGCGAATTCTCGTATTGTGATTCTTATTCTTGAAATCGTAATGCGAGGATACGCGACGATTATCACGTGAAGGATCCTAGTATAAGTCGTGACATTTTAATTTATAAGGATGAAAAAAAATATAAAAAATGTTTCAAAAAGATACATTTTTTCACGTCAATTTATATAAAAATATTAAATTTTTATTTAGTTTAGATATAAATATATTTTGTTTTTATTTTATACTTTGCACACATTCAAGTCTTAACCTAACCTATAAAAATATTTAAAAAAAAAATTCTTAAAAAATAACGTATATATTAAAATTAGTATTATAAACCCAAATTTATAATATACATGAAAAGTGTATGTTAATTCAACACAAATTCGAAAGTCTATATTTCTTTTCTCACGTATAAATATAACAATAATAGATTTTATTTTTAAAATGTTATTAATTACCTAATCAAATAATAGTAATATTGATCGCTAGTTCATTGCCAATATTTTGTCACTAGCTATTTTAAAATTCATGATAGTTTCTTAATAATGAACCTAATAACTTAAATAATACTATGATCTATTAGTTGATTTATGCCAATAATATTAGTAATTCCATCTAATTTAATTGATAATTTTAGGTATTAAAATTGGGTTGCCACTATTTTAGTCAAATGCAATCAATCTCTTAATCAAGAATTCGATACTACAATTAAGCACTATAAATAACAAAGTTCCTGATTACCTTTCCATCCATTTTGAAATCTAAATTTCGTAAAGTACTGATCAAAAGGTTGCATAGTTGACATTAAGATTTGACCAAATAAAATTGGTATTATCCATGAAAAGTAAGATCCCATAGATCCTAGCTCTGAGACCTCATCATGTCGCTAAGTATACAACGAAGATAATTGTAACTTACCTTGGTCAAGTTATACTTATCTACATAAAAATTAAATCCATCCCTATCATTTAGTCTTTATTTTTCACTAATTCTAAGATTGTGATCTAGATCATGTGAGGCCTACTTTAATTTTAATTAAGGCTAATAAAGAGGTGAGTCATATACCAATCTCCAGAGCAAGAGGCTGTTTTATAGGTTGGGACATCAATCTCGAAGGCATTCACTCATAACAAAAATAAAAAATAGTAAGAGAAAAAATGGATAAAAATCTCTAAACAAGTAATAATCCATTAGAAAGTATGGAAGTTGCATTTAAGGCTCAAGTATAATTTAGTGGCACAATAGGCAAAAACCTGCAAAATAATCATTGTAGCTATGCTTTAGATGGCCATGATTATGAGAAATAAAGCAAGTCATCGTAGATATGGCAAAAATTCTCCCGTTCATTATAAATAGTACAAATGTCATAACTGAAAATAGTGTACAATAGCTTCGATGTATATTTAAAAGAAAATAATTAAATACACTACTAAAAAAATGATGATAAAATTTTTGCGACTAAGTTTGCAGATGTTCTTGGCCTGAGGTGCTAAGATTTTGGCCAATTTCTGAAGATTTATCCACCGCATTGTTGCCGATTTTTGGTGGTTGAACAGCTGCAAGAGAGGCTTGCGATTTCTGGCCAGTTGGGGGATCACCGGAGATAGGTGGAGGCATTTTAGTAAGACCCTGCATTTATGGCTCATTCCCTGCAGCCAAAAGAGACTTTATGGCGGGCTTGGCCTCCACCTTGAGAGTTGCTCCATCGTGTAGCCTCTCAACACCTAACTCTGCGAACAGTCAGTTAAAGTCCACCTTAGGCAAGCGTTCTTCAACCAGCGCACTTACATTCTTGAGCCCGAATAACACGCCTTCTTCGTATTAATCGCAGGCTTGATCATCAATAAAGCAAAGGTCAACCTGAAGTTTTCTTATGGTGGCCTCTGCCTTCAGCAACTCCCTACTCTGGGAGGACATGTTCGCTTTTAGCCTTTCAGCTTTCTTTCGGAGTCCTCGAACGGTATTCTCCTTGCTACAAAGAAGGTCGGAGGATTTGTTGTTTATCTTCCCCAGCGAGTCCAGGTCATTCTTCAATTGCAAAATTTCTTGATCTGAATTCTCCATCCTGGACTTGACAATCGCAACCCTCTTCTCAAGATCCTTTTTGATCTTAGCCTATTCTTGGTGATCCCTTTCCAACTTTTTATTAAAGCTGAGGAATTCCTTCTTCAGCCGCTCATTTCTCCCGGCCTTGGGCGATCATGCTTTGAATGTAAGACTTCATCTGCTCCTACTATCGGAAGAGTACATGGGCGATCTGTATAGACAACAGTCAGACATGCAAACCTAAAAAAAAGAAGGAAATGATCATATCGGGGGAAGATATAACATGGCCGAAGAGTTCCTAACATAATTTATTGTCGCCTCAATAGTGAGGTTCTCCACCTCCTCATCTATTGTCCTGTCCACGAGGGGAACTATGACATTGATAAGGGATAAGAGCCGTGCCACCATTGACCTCTTGTCCTCGCCAATGTCGGAGAGCTCTAGCGCTGGCATTTGGACGCGAAGTAGTACGAGATAATGGAAAATTGCCAGCATTAAGACCCTCGAAGGCTGGGCTGAGGCTCGTTAGCTTAAACTCGAGGCATCTGTCGAATTGGATCGACTAGTACGAGCAATAGAGATGGCGCTACTTAATAATTTCTCTTAACCCTTCTTAGTTTTGGGTCTCTTCTTTGGCAATTAGGGAGGGTTGCAGCTGTTATCAAACGTATCCTAAGCCTGGACGAGAGCTTTGCCTTTGTCCCTTGGGGGAAGCCCTAGGAACTTTTTATTGACATTGAAGGGGTGAAGGTGGTAGCTGACCTCTCCCAGCTCCCCTTATTGTTCTCCTGGTCGCTACAAGACACTCTTAAATTGATAGACGCTGATCTTTTCCCGACATTTCTACAAAAAAAAAAACAAAAATAATTAGCACTTTCGACATGCGAGGTCATGCATCTTTGATATCTTATCCTTCGTTTTTGCTCGATTCAGAGAGACGCGCAAGACGTGGGAGGAGACCAGGTTTGATTCCACCAAATTGGCTTTCGATAAGAGCTCCTTTTGCTCAGCAGTAATATCACCAAGAAAAGTCATTCTACCTTTTGACTCTTGGCTCAGGGCGAGTTAATCTGACCATGTCATTGCTGACCCAAATTTATTTAGGATCTCTCCTCTCGCAATAAGGTCCCATTCACCCCTAATAAAGAACCATTTGTCTTTCCAGTATTTGGTACTAGAAGGATTGTCCCTCATTGAGTTTGGAGTTTCTGGCCTGGTTTGTAGGTAGTACCATCGAGAACTCGACGTTGGATTTTTTTCTCAAGGTATATATATAAGCCACATCGAGAATACTTGGGGGCTCGCCAAAGTATTGCTGCCACAGTATATATAGTTCGATTAGAATCCTCCAACTATTAGGAACAAGTTGGTATGGAGGAATCTGAAAATGTGTGAGAACATTAGCAAAGAATGGCTGGAGTGGTGGCCTTACTCCCAGCAAAAATAGCATCTCATTAAAGGCGATTTCATCTAGTGAAAGGCGGCTCGGTGTTTTTTCTCTTTTAAGAACTCTCATAGTCACCAGATTGCCTACTTGGAACGCCTTCCGGTACACGTCAAGGTCATTAATAGTGACAATAGAGGAGAATCGATCAGCCTCGAATTTGATCCCTGATCTGTGTATTAGGATCGAATCGATTGTAGACCCTTCATCGCTAGAATTTAGGAGTGAATCGGGTGTTGGGTCTCCCTCAATATTTTTCTGAGACGACGGACCTAATCTCCCTACTTCGTAACTTTTGCTGCTGCTACTCATCTCTGACATGCAGAGAATAAGATATCAGGACAGAAACTTTGCATAGAACTAACATCTACAGAGAGCAAGGAAAGATGAAGGGCTTGCAAGCGTTTTTTCGCTTTACCCTCCCCAATCGCCTCTACTACACGACTATTATGGGATCCTCAACTATGAACTCTGGTCTTTAGCGACTGGTTCACAGCCCTCTACGAATCAACAGACTTGCCAATATAATTGCAGAAAACAATAATAAAATGGGCAAAATAAACAACATCTTACCGAACAAGTTGATGGCAAATTGAATACGATGATTTGCTGAAGATACGAAAGTAGAAGCTGCAAAGACGTTAGGTCCAGAGAGCTTATGAAGAAAAGGTGAAGTTGTCAAATGTGCGAAATAAGAAAGGAAAAGATAAACAGTGGGTATTTATAGGTAGTCGCTCAGCACTTAAGTATCACGAGGCGTTCGAAGAGTCAAGTAATATACGGTCAAGAATGTGCCACGTCTTATAATATTAAAAGGGTGTTCTCGAATATCATGACTACTCAGTAGTAACTACCAGTATACCTACACGTGGCTATACGGCGCTTTAGACGAAAACGGGTCATTTAAGTTAAGTTTTTTCTAGATACAGCGAGTCAAAATCGAAGCAACTGCATTTAATAACGACCGTTGGTGGCTAAAAGCACGATGACTCCCGGATTAAAATTTTAAATCTCCTCGGTCAAAGTAATCATTTAAATTTCTACTATCGCTTCACGACAGCAGAAACTTGGGGGACTTATGTTTATGATTTTTATCAACCCGAGCCCTGTTCACCTAAAAGTTTCTTGACTCCAGCTGTTTCTAAGCATATAACCTGACCCGTCTCCAGTCGTCTCGGTATCTCAATCTCCCCTTGATTATCGAGGCGATCCAATTCCATTACTTAAAAAACAAAAGTCTCAGATGAGACATATGAATGCATTTTTTCAAAAAACCACTTAAGCGTCCCATCACGTTAAGGGGCGCTATGTCCTACAAGTTGTAGGCACTTATTGCAACCCGAGACCTGACGTAAGGGAATGATGAAAATACCTATCAAATAATCATACCTAATCTTGTCTAATCAGGCTCCCGTTGTTCAATACTCACACGTGCAGAGGTCCCATAAATGGTAAGGTCGCTACATTGAAAAGGATTAGATTGTTAGAGGGCCATTTCTCAATCATAAAGGGAAAGAATCCGCGTTTATTTATATTTCCTCAGCCCAACTTTTTGGGTCAGTAAAATACTCAAACACACTCTTTTCACTCGATTCTGGATAATTAACTGGCTTGAGCATCGGAGTTTATTCGTCGGTAATTCGACTTTACTCCTAACTCGTTTTTTCTGTGATTTTAAGTAGTCCCTGAAGAGTTCTTACGTCGATCGCAACAATAAAATCTGTGTGGTATACTAAGTTTTCTATTTCCAAAAAATTTGGGCATCAATAATATATGTTAGGGTACAATCAAAATTATACTGTAATGACATTTTAAATTATTATCTATAAATATATTTTTAAAATAAAATAAATATTTTGATCATATTTTTAAAATTATGAACTAAAATTTGACTATTTTAATAATTAAAATTTCAATTCGTAATAAGTAATGAGCAATATATAATACAAGGGTATTGACGAGGGATAAGTATGAATTAGTAAATAAAATTTTATCTAGTAATTATTTTATTTTTAATTCAAAAATTTTAAAATATAATTATATTAAATATCTAAATTATTAATTATTTATTGTTATAAATTAAATATGAATTATCTAGTTTTAGTTTCATAACAATTTAATATATTCAAATTTTAAAACTAAAATATTAATATATTATAATATTAAATATAATTTTTAATTTTTAATGACAACGGTTTTATGATAATTTTTTTCAAAATTATAGAAGGGAATTTTGTAATTACTCTAAACTATAAGGAATATTTGTTATTTACCTAATAGAGAGAAGAATATTTGTTATCTATATTTGATAATAAATAAGTGATATTTTTAAAATTATAGAGAGATATTTATCTTTCTCCTTATTCAAATTAATAAAAGTTGATGATGTTTCCAAACTTTCTTTTTTATAATGATAACCATTTCATTAACAATGTTTTTCAAAATTTTGAAAATTATAATATTTTATAAATTATTTTCATATAATATAAAAATAATTTTATTATAAATCTAGGTAATATTTTTTGTTTTTAATTATATAATTTTAAATCAAATCAAATTATCAATATTCTTTTATATTTAGTATTTCTTTACTAATTCATTACAATCAAATATCTATTAATAATTTTTTATAATAAATTACAAAATTATTTTTCTTATATATTATTTTTAATAATTAAAATTTTATTCTCAATATAATAATTAAAAATAAATAAATACTAATTAAATTATTGTCTATATTAATTTAACAAATCTTTTATGTTTTCATCATTTTCACTTGAAAATGCCATTAGCTGGCATGTGTTAAGGCGTCTCTAAATTAAAATATATTTTTTAGTACATATAATATATTGAAATAATAAATAAAAAAATATAATACAAAAAATTTGATATTTCTCTTTTATTTTTTACAATTAAATCCAAATTATTAAATAATTTAATAATAAAAATTTTATTCTTAGTAAAAAATAAAATAAATAAATATTAATTAAATTAGTGTCCATATTAATTTACAAATCTTTTATGGACCTGAAATATTTTTTAAATTAAAACATATATTACATATAATTTATTGAAGTGATTATTGAAGAAAATATATAATTAAAAAATATTTGAGAAGAAAGAGTAATTTTGTATTATTTTTGTAATTTTTTATAAAAATGTTATTGATAAATATTTAAATATAAAAAATATGGAAAATAAATAATCAATGATAATTTAATTTTTGTTTAAAAGTTCTTTATAAAAAAATACAAAAATATTATTTAATTATTTAATAAAATTATAATATTATAATTTTTAACTTTTATTATTTGTTAACTAAATGAGGTGCTGTTACAATAGAAATATCACCACCTAACGGGCAACGGGGAAATTTGGTTTCTGAAAACCCAAATTGGAAGGGCCCATATTATAAAATGACCCAAAGTCCAAACCACTGAACTAGTACAATATTAGCTTACGTGGCAGTATTTAATTGCTTGCCATATTGTAAATTTGTAACACATTGGGCTAAAACTCTTAAGTGGACCCTACACAGACTCCAGGGTCATTTACGTCAACTGAAACTAATTAAACCCCAGTCCAAACCTCTCGGTTCACTGAACGGCCTCGCTTTCTCAATGTCATGCCGTCTAAACGCAGTGGCGGCGATTTCAAGTTACTTTACATTTCGATCGGATAAAATGGCTCTCTACGCTTCATCCTGTTCGTTATCCGGAAAGATTATACCTATGCACTCGGGATTCTCCGGTGTTTCGGCTTCTATTTCCCTGAATTTTTCGGTTATCCAAAGAAGTTTCTCGTGCCAGGCCTCTTCTGCTGCGTCGGCTGCGGCTTCCGTCGATGGAAAAGGTTAATGTTTGTCTTTATTTATTAGTTTGTTTTATTTGATCTCATTTTTTCAATGTTTTTGCTCTTAATAACAGAATAACAAATTCAATGCGATGTGAGTTGATTGTTTCTAATTTTTTTTTTTTTTTGTGTGTGTGTTTGTGTTGAATCGAATGGAGATTAGGATTTGGACTTCTTTTAATTTGAATTGGTACTTGCATTTTGAGTGATTATTTGTTAAGACGATCTCGTTATGTCATCGTTTTCAGATTTTAGGAGTTGGAAACGTTGGCGTTACTCAGCAATGGAGATATTTAGGTTCTTATGTGACTATTTTTTTCTTTATTCTTACAGATTATCGGTCTGGTGAGTACTTCTTTTTTCTTTGATTAGTGTTACTGGATATTTTTGGGTTGAATTATTATTTCTTCTGTAAAAGTTAGGGTTTAAGATCTGAGAAATAAACTTGTGTGTTTTGCAGGTATGATTCTGGGTTTTCTGGTCGACTATGAGTGTCTAAGATTTATACGGAATTATTCTTGTTGAAGATTTGCAGTTAAATTGAAAATGTTTGTGGTCGTCTGTTTAAGGTACATGCAAACAAGTGTTGGTTTTACCACTTACATTATATGACATTTTCTTCCTGGGGCAGATGACCAAAAATTATGCTTCAATATCTAATCTGCAGATGATAGTAAAAAGAATTAAGTCTCATTTTCACTTCCTAGCTATTGCTGGTAGATTAAAAAATTTGAACGGCATGGTACATTTCACAGAATTATGGCATTTGATAAGTAATCACATGGACGATCTAAAATTTCCAATTTTTGAAAGTGATTCTTGTACTTTGGAATTGGGATGCGCAGAACTTTCTAGACACAACGCTAACCTTGATAACCACGAACGTTTAGATGTTAGAATCCCTTGGAAACCCATTTTGATTATAAACATTTCACGGGACTGCATTCCTCATTGGAAAAGCAAATCTATTGCAAACAAAGAACTGAGAAACAATAATATAGCTAATTTTTAGTCTGTATTTAACAGCAATAGCAGAGCTGAAGGATTTTCTGCACATCAATGATTTTGATAAAGGTACCATATTGAAGATTTTGGACCAAGCTGTCGAAGTCAAGGCAATGCTTAAGTCAGGAGATAGGTCTTTTCGGCCATTCAAAGGGAACAGAATGTCCATGATCTTCGCAAAGCCATCCATGAGAACTCGAGTTTCATGTGAGACAGGGTTTTCCTTGTTGGGAGGCCATGCAACATATTTAGGACCTGATGGTATCCAGATGGGGAAGCGAAGAGGAAATGCGGGACGTTGCTTGAGTTTTATCTCACTACAATGATATTCTTATGGCACGTGTCTTTGGGCATCAGGTACGCTGATGAGTTCTTATGTCACATTTGGTATTGTTTATGTACGCGTGCAAAAGAATGAAACAAGCTAGGAAAAGAAAAAAATCTATGGTCCTCACAACTTTGGGTTTCAATGTATGGGCCGACTACCAAGGCATACCAATTATCTTTTGCCAAGCTTAGATACATCAGGGTTCTGATGACTGGTGTTTATTAGATTTTAACTTTGGAGTTTGTTTTAGAGCATTATCAGTTAAATTTGCGGTAATGTTGCCTGTTCAGGACATTCTTTATCTGGCTAAATATGCCAGTGTACCTGTCATCAATGGCTTAATAGACTACAACAATCCTTGCCAAATAATGGTTGATGCCCTCACCATTATCGAAAGCATTGGCCAATTGAAAGGAACCGAGGTTAGCATATTGTTCAGCTGGTTTCATGTTACTACAATGGGGTTTAAACATTTGTTTGCTCGTATCGTAGTCTTACTGTTTTGATGGCCAATGTGAAATTCAGGTTGTCAATGGTGTAGACGGAAATAACATTTTGCAATCTTGGCTGTTGATGGCGTCAATTATTCCTTGCCACTTTGTTTGTGCCTGTCCAAGGGGTTTCGAACCAGATAAAGAAACGGTTGGGAAGGCACAGCTGGCTGGAATTAGCAAGATTGAGATTACAAATGATCCAAAAGAAGCTGTTCAAGGTGCTGATGTCGTGAACACAGACGTGTGGGCGAGCATGGGGCAAAAGGTAGAGGCTGCATATTGCCGTCAAGCATTTCAAAGATTTCAGGTAACTTTTTAGGACGACTTAGTATATGTACATGTTGATTACAAAAATAATGTACATATCCGTAGAAAATAGCTGTACCTAAATGTCGCAAGATCTATTATCTGGAAACATAGTTGTCTGTTGAAGTTGAAGCTGTCAATTTATTTCACACAATCGTTTGTAGGCTGATGAAGCTCTCATGAAGTTAGCAGGGCCAAAAGCTTATTTCATGCATTGCTTGCAAGCTGAAAGGGGAGTTTAGGTGACTGATGGTGTTATTGGAGTTCCAAATTCTATTGACTTCCCACAAGCTAGCTGAGAATCGTATGCATGTACGGAATCCTATAATACTTTATCTGCTTGGGGTGTAGTTATGTCAAACGACGTTCATATTCTTGAGACTAGTGCCTCCACATGAAAGCTCCTCGTGTTACAATCATTTAAGACTATATAAATTTACAGTTCCCTGTTCGGTTAGTGTAGGTGTAAAATTTTTGTGGGTTGAGCCTGTAATTGAGTGGGTTTTTTGTTCATCTAGTTTTGTGGACGCAGGCATTGTGGTTGAACGTGAATCATGACAGTACTTTCCTTGGTTGAGCCTTTAGATAGCCTCGTTATTGAAGTAGCTGAACAGTTCACTAACTCGGAGAATATTTAAAGAATGGCCACAGCTTGTTTCCCACCTGTGAGCAGAATATATTGCAGAGATTCTTCGGCTATAGAAAATAAATTGTTAAAAGGAAATTTGTCTAGCTGCAACTGCCTGAAAAAAATGGTGGAAACTTTGTTTCCTATGTGTAATAAATTATTTAATTTTGACCGTCTGAAAATGCTACGGAATAGGAGATTTGTCTATCTTTCCTCTGTGTTGAATTTGTTCCAAGCCTCCTGTAGTCAACAGAATAAAAGGATTACGTAACAGAATGAAAAAAAAAAGGCTCATCCTGGCTAAACAATGCTGCAGGTCGGAGTAATACAGACGAGGAATGAGCCTCTTAGGAGGGGTAGAATTGACGGCCCAATAAAACTCGTGGCCTAAGAATGGTAGACCCAATTATCTTGTATTATTTGATGCTTCCATTGCGCTCTCATATTATTTCTACATACTTTTTGTTAGATATCCTGTTCCCTTCTACATCAATTATGCCGCTACATTGTTATTAAAAAGTGAGGTTGCAACGCACCTTGAGAAGATGGAAAACCTTCTCACATGTGTATTTCTGTTGTATACTTGCACCTCATTGTTGTAACTTGTCAGGATGAACACAAAGAGTGGCCTTCCTGTAAGCTTTCTTTACAACAGCAGTTGCTATAAGATCTGTCAGAGGAATTGGCTGCCAACCACTATCAGGCCCAAGAATCTGCAAGTGAAAGACAAGCAGGTTAAATCCCTAGTCAATCTGGCTTCCAGATTATCTGCGTCTTGTGCTAAAACTTGAAATGCAGCATCATGATAGAAACCCATGAAGAAACATTGCTAGAACGCTTGCACATACATATTGAAGTGTAGAAAGCAGTGCGCACAGGTTTCCAGCCTTCCCATTTGACCACCTTTAGACTTCAGGGTCGAAAACTCCTGCTAATCTCCGTCGTTATAACAGAGCAAGAACAGTAAGAAAAATATTTCAAGCCCTGTAATTAATTATTTAATTGCAAAAATTTCTAGAAGCATATTTGATTAGATAATAACATTTCTCTCCGCTTGATCATTCTGAGCAAGCTGATCTCGCAAGTTCTTCTCTGCAAGAGCTTTTACCTGAAAAGACCATAATGTGTGAAACAATATCTACACAAGTCAAAATGTTCACATCTTCTAGTGACAAAATCAGGAGGCATACCGCACGCTCTGCTATCTGTTGATGACTTTTCAATCTAGCTTTGCGCCTTTGAACTGCTTCACCATTAACTGCTTCAGATTTATTGGTGGAACGAGGAATTACATGAAGCATCAAAATTAGAACCTTCCAATTAAGGAGCAAGTACAGTGTCTATTCTCCTGGATAAAACATCAATGTTATTAGACGCTATAATTAACACTCTACAGTATTGCATACCTTCCTTACTAGAAGAATTAGGATTTCCTGAACTTCTCCTAGGACACGAGCCCTCATACTGTGAATGCTGCAGGAAATTTCATTAATTGTTAATTTGCCATGCCACTATACATGGGAAGAGCGGTAGGGAAAAAAGGGTGGAAAAACTCACATTTGAAGCAGAGCCGTGTCTTATTCCATTTTCTCTTGAAGCACTGGAGGATTTTACAGCCTGATTTCTTCTCTGTAAGGTAGCTTTCACGGAAAACCCTGGCCTCTGCACTTGCTCTCTCCACAGCAGCACGCTCAGCTTTCAATCTCGTTTACATAGAAATCTTGTCTGTTGCTGACTTGTCACTCACCTCATCTTTGACTTGTCCATAGGAAAGCTCAGTGGCCTTTGCTAATCTTTCTCGGGCATTGGCCATTGACCATTGACGTGCTTCTGCATTTGCTTTCACCACAGCAGCCCTTTCTGCTCTTTTTCGGGCTTCAGTAAAGGCCCTTTCACGAGCTATGGATTGCTCGTTCAACAGCTATTCTCTCCTTTTTCTCTTTCCCTTTCCTTCTCTTTTACTTCTTCTAATTTTCTCTCATGGGCCTTCTGTAGCTCTACTTCTCTCTGCATAGTACATTCAGCTTCCCTCACAACTGTTTTAAGGATTTCAGAATAATCCTCCTGGTGTTCTGTGCTTTGATTTGTTTTGACCTTGTGCACCGTATCTGTGGATTCCTCTTTGCCCCGTTGAGTTGTTTCCACATTCTCTCCACTGTCAATCCGCTTCTCCTCGAGGGAAAATTCGGAATCACTACACGTTCTCCTTGTTTCATTGCCTCCTCAACCTCCCTAAAGTTTTCTGCTTGAGTAGCTTCCACATTTTCTCCACTGTCAATCCGCTTCTCCTCAAGGGAAAATTCAGAATCACTTACATGTTCTCCTTGTTTCATTGCCTCTTCTCATGGGGAAATTGAGAATTACTCTCTTCTCCCTGTATCATTGCCTCAATCTCCTCTAAAGTTTTCTTCTGACTCAGAGGTCAATTCTTCAACACAATTTCCAGCATTACAGAACGTATCAAATTCCTTCTCATGTTGATCACTTGACCTTTTCTATACATCCATGGCTGATACTCCTATATTTAACCCATGATGTTCAGAAGCATGGGCAATAGTAGTATCTTTCACTCGTTTCTGAATCTTGTTGTGTAGTACAAGGACCTGAGCTAAGCCAGCTATTTCAACTTCAAGCATTCTTTTTCCTTCCTGGTCATTTTCCAAATCAACTACATTTGACTCTCTTTCCGTTTCTTTGCATTTAGATGAAGCTCGAGATACTTTTGTAAGCCTCTCATTATCTTTGTGTGCGGGAGCCGCCAAATATGGATCATTTTCATCATGTACAGAGGTTTCCAGAGTCTTATTTAGAAACTCAGTTTTATCCTGTGTACATGCATCATTAGCTACCTCATGATTGTTCTTGAAGTCCTTACAAACCTCTTGAGATATTATCATCTTCTCATCTTCGTCTCTCTCATTGATCTCTCTTCGTATTTCTTCAGCTTCCCCCAATTCAGGCGTCTCTTCTAGTTTCTTGTCGTTTTGGTCAGCCTCTATAAGCTTCCTTTTGGCTCCCAGCTCAACATCCTCTTCCAATTTATTCCCACCCTGTTCCCCGTCATGGAAACCATTAATTGTCAACCCAACAATTTCCTGCTCCTGAACTTCATCATATGCATTCTCAGCATCTTCTCTTCCAAGGACATCTTCTAGCCCTTCATTTTCTTCCAACCTGCAAGATTCCTTTTGTTGTTCCTCAAATTCTACCTGCTCACAAGTTGCTTCATCTCTTTTACCATTTTCTTTAGGATCAAAAATCTCTTCCCGTGCTACCTCATTTTCTTCTCTCTCAGGAAAATCTTCAGCTCTAATATCACTTTCTTTTTGTTGAAGTACCTCCTTTTGTTTCTTCTCATGTTCCAACCATGCCTGCTCTTCTTTTCACATCCTCATCTTCATTGTGCTTCAGTTGCATTACCAGGTTATTCCCAGTCAAATCCCACAGCCTTCTCTGTTTCTTTTCAAGAACTTCTACCACGTGGGATGTTTCAAACTTCACCTCTTTCCCTTCCTGCAGCCCGGACACCATTGACTTCTTTCCAAATTCTTCCTGATCATGAGCCCCTTGACCTGACTTTGGTTCGCTCACATCTTCCTTTAACTCACAGGTTCCTTGTACTGCATTCAACGTCCTTTCAACCTCCTGTTTGTGAGCCTCTTCAAAAGCTTTTAGTTTCTTACCAGTTTCTTCTGATTTGAACATTTTCAAAGTAAAAAATCTTTCTTCATTTCAAAATCATTTACTGATTGCACCAACTTCATCACAATGCCTCCCCATTTTTCTGCTTTCAAATCCTTCATTTCTTCTTGCCTATGATCCCTCATAGTTGAATTGTTTTTGTCCTCATGTGTTCCATATGAAGCTTCATTGGCAAATAGTTGGCCATCTCTTTCTCTGAAGTCTGAGGCTACTTTACCTGCTTTCATCGCATTGTGCATTTCTTTAGCAAAAACTTGCATTGGAGCATCACCTTTTCTGCACTTCTGCCATTCCTCCTCTCTGAATTTGTTTGTTCGATCTGTAATTTTACCTTCTTTTCTCTTCTCAACCTTTGAGCCATCATTGAATCCTAGTTTCATACGATTTTGAAGACCATCCTTATTCCGTTCCATTATTTCTTTTGCTATCTTTATCTTACCCTGGCCATCCTCCATTGTCTTTTTCAGTGCAGCAGCAGAGGCAGCAGCAACTGAATTTCTATCTATTTCCTCGTCAAAATAAGGTGGTGAACAAACACCAGTAGAACCTTCAGTAGAATGAATATTGGAAATTCCAGTCTTTGAAACCATTGAAGTCTTAGAATCACCTTTATTATTACTTAAGTCATCTGATCAACATGACGGCAGCAGCACTTTTGAATGGTGAGAATTAAAGCCAATTTCAAATGCATCAAACAACACATCATTTGAACTGGATCTACTGTGATTGAATTTATTTTGAATTTTAACACCATCCCCAGAAGCCTGTTTGCTACCACCACCAGGTGAGTGCACTGATGAAGCTTTCCTGCTATCTTTGCCTTCCATTATCTCCCCACTGAAATTAGCCTTAAGATCAATACCATTTAAAGCTGACGATAATGGCTTGTCACCTTCTGTATTTTTCGAGGAAGCAGATTCATTAATTAAACAAGTATATCCTAGAACAGCATGTAGCTGAGTTACATGAGTTGGCCCATTTGTCCCATTTCTTCTTCCTTGGTTGGCTTTATGGTAAGGACATTTTGACCTGCTTCACACCATCAAATGATTGAAAAGAGGCTTCATTTGACGAAACATAATTTTCCACCGAAAAGTTTGAAGTATTTGATCCTGGGCCTAGCTCAGACTGAGTCCTATAGAACATCAAATTGAAAGAGAAAGGCACATTAATTTAGAGTTCGTGTATCTATAATATCTGCTTTGGAGCAATCACCTTCCTACGAAGCATCAAACTACCTGCTCCCTTTTCACCACTAAAACCTTGAGTTCTTTTCAAGATTTCAAGTCAAAGTTAATAGCCCACGAAGCACAAAACGTTTTCAAGTTCTCATCTTTATCAAAAAGCGGCAATATTTCTTCATTGTTATAACTCTAAGAGAATATTTTCATTTTTAACCCAACTAAATAACTCATTTTCAGATGAGTTTTCCATCATCAATGAAAGCCTCCAAAGCGAAAAAAAAAATATTTAAAAAAAAAAAAGAATATATATTTCCAATTACCAAACACGCCCTTACCCTAATTACATGATCAAACGGCAAAATCACAGAAAAAACACATATAAATCAATTGGAAGTTACTAACTTACCGAGCTTCTTTAATGTCTCTTTTTTTTGATTTAACAGAAATCTCCTCGTGCAAAAAAACGGCAAAATCAAACTCTCCAAAACCACCAAAAATATTTGAGTAATCAAGTTCTGAGCTGTTAACGTCAGAAGAAATCTTTCTTTCATTCAGCTCAGGAACATCAAGAACCGGAATCGAAGAACTAGTAGCGCCATTGAATATCTCGCCGAAATCTTCTTCCACACGAGAGCCAACCTTCATTGGACCGCTAAAAACGCCGTCGTATATATTCGTCCCACTTAAGTTACGGCCATTCATTAATTTCCTTGAGAAAGGTGCAGAGGAAACTTTCTGGTACTCCATCTTATATTTTTTTCCTTATACTTTGGTCAATTTTCTTCTTCTTCTTCTCTTTAAACGTGTTCTTCGTTCTGCAGAGTCAAGAGACGGAGAGGAGACGAAGAAAAAGATCGAGAAAATGAGAAGCAGAATTGCAAATAAAGATAACCAAAATTTGAGTTTATTACAAAATATTGTTGTCAGTGTACGGCACTTGAAGAGGAAGGTACAGAATCCGGGATTATCTAAGTCGACGGTACTGGTAAAAGATCGGCCGATGACTGACTAGCTGACGGAGAAAGGTTGACTGGCAAAGCCGGTGGCAGTGAGATCTGAGATTGGCTCTCACATTTATCGAAAATAATTTGGCTTCTCTGTTGTCATTTACAGAAGTGTTTCGTAAGATCCCAGCTGTGACCAATTGAAGATGCCGACATGGCCCCTTTATAGGGATATTTCAAACATTACGGATCAAACGAGGGACGTTTGAGGAAACAAGGATGTGGCATCGATGAATCAGCTTTCTAAAGTTACAGCTGTTGCTTTGGTATAGTATAGTTGCAACGATTAGCCACGCTTGAAGCGACGAAGGCATTCCAATTTTTTTTTTTTTTTTTTAATTTTCTTTTTTGGAAATTCACATAATTGTATGATAAATATAACCAAAATAAAATTTTTAAAATGGCGAAACGGAATTTTACATATGAGAGGTTGTCATTTTTCTGGTATTCTTTTCTTTACCTCTCTCTCTTTTTTTTTTTTTTTTTTTCATATGAAATATAACATCATAGATTCTGTGTGACAATTATTTGATATTCTTAAGTCAAATAATTTTTGTAATCAAGTTTGTTCACATGGGACATCCATAGAACTGTTGAGTGAAATACTGAACCAGGGGAAACTTAGCCCCCACCATGAGTGGACAAGTAGCGAGGACTTGTAACCTAAGTGTTCTACTTTCACGTAGCCCTTCGACTACGGATTTCAAATCATTCGTTTTTTGATATCATTTACTACCAATGTTCCATTGCCTTCCTGGATCCAGTTGTGAATTTTGAGCTTGTCATTTCTCAATAAATTAATTTAAAATATATACAGTGTTTAAAGATTACATTCGAGCATTCGGATTAGACGTAGTCCGTGCGTTGGTGTTGATTTGAGTAAAGTGTGGAATTATTAAAGGGCTGTTAACGTATTGATGTTGGAAATTTTTTCTTAATGATTTTGTTGAAGGAGATATTTCCACGAGGAACATAATATAAATTCTAACATTCACCTTGCCAGTAGGACCCACAAAATTAGAGTAGCTCGTCCTTTCATGTCTTCCCCAGTCACTTTCTCCAAAACCCACGTAAGTATATGATTTTAGAGTATGGTGATTATTACTTATTGATTTAATAATATTTTATCTAAATAATAAAAAAATAAAAAATAATCATTTATTTTTCTATTTCTTAAATTTTATTAAAACATATTTACGCGGTTATTAAATTTTATATACAAAAAAAAAAAAAAATTATTTTTTATTATTAATATTATTTTTAATTATTATTAAAAGTAAAAATTATTTATTTATTTATTGAATAAAAAATTTGAACTTATTCATTATTGATAATTTTAAAAAATAATTTTCTTTATTTTTATTGAATTATTATTATTATCCATAATTTACTTTAAATTTTTTAAAATAATTGTTAAATATAATTTAATAATAAAATAAAATTGAAATAATTAAAATAGTATATTAAATATTTAATTATTTTTATTTATAATAAAAATTAAATATATATTTAATAGTAAAAAATAAATAAATAATTGAGTAATATTTTATAATAGTATATAAATGTATAAAGTATTATAATAATAAATTAAAAAAAGAGTAAATAATTATTTTCATAATTTTATTATGTAAATAAAATATTATTAAAATTCGGGAGGGAGGTATTCAAATAACCAATTTAATGTGACGTGGAAATTTGGCTCGTTTGCTGGGTTTAATTACGTCTTCTAAGTCCTGCTGGACAGTGAACAGCACAAATTCAGTATTTCACTTTAAAACCAATGCTCAGCTCTTGTTTCCTTGCGAGTGAGGCTGTGGCTTTTAACTGCTATCAAACTAATACAGTATACGTTGGAAACTTGATATTATGAGTACTGGTGAATCCAATAAAGCAGATACGATCGTTCTTCGCCAGCATCAACCGCAGCAGATAGTTTTTCGAGTGAGATGAAAATGCTGGCTAAGGAGCTAGAGAGGATCCAAATCAAATTGGGATATGGTCATTGTTTTGAAATAAATAGAATTAGGTTGGCCAACGGTCTGGCCATGTTGTGGAATTCAGAGACAAAAGTTTGTAAAAAGTCCTACATTAGCTATCGTTTAGACTCACAGATTGCAGGGGCCGATGGTAAGCACTGGCGATTTACAGGATTTTACGGGAATTTGGGGAAGGATCAGAAGAGGCATTCGTGGGAATTGTTGAGAATACTAGCTAGTTTATCAGATAGCCCATGAATTTGCAGTGGAAACTTCAATGAGATCTTCAGAGAAGAGTGGAGGCGCTGACAGGAGCTACGGAGAGACGACGGATTTTATAAATGTTCTCGTTGAATCCAAACTTGAGCGTAAAAATATCTTATATTAAAAAAAATATAAGATAAATAAATAATATATAACTTATTTGATTTTTTAAATTTTAAATTTAACACCTTAAAATTTTAAATTAAAAATAATATTTAAATTTATAAATATATTTACTTATTTAATTTTTGTCTGTATTTTTTTTTTATTTCATTGACAAGCTCTCAAACTTAAAAATTAATATAAGAATCAATCCTTCAAAAGAAATACAAGAACTAATTGTTCAAATGATTATGAAAAAGGTGATTATTTATATTTTTATAATTATTATATCACGAAAAATAATAAAGAGTTATAAATTCTTAAAAAAGATGGTTTAAAAATGACATCAAAGTCAATTTTTTAAAAGAAATACAAGAGCTAACTATTTAAAAGAAACGCAATTATAAAAACGCTAATTATGTGTGTTTTTATAATTGCAACTGCATGAAGAATAATAAAAAATTACGAACTCTTAAAAAAAATGATTTAAAGAACATAACTTAAGAAGAGTGAGTTAATTTAAAGTATGATGATAATTCGTGTTCGTTTTTTTACAAGAAAAAAAAAATATAGACTCTTTTTTTATGGAAAAAAGGAAATGTTGACTCTTTTCCGATAGAAGAAATAACTTTCTTTATATTTATAAAAGAGATAACTTCTATTTGAGAAGGTTTAAGGGGAGCAAACATACTTAAAAGAAAATATTGTTAAATTTAAGAGTGAGAACATGTAAAATAAAAATATTTTACATTAAAAAAATATAAAATAAATAAATAATATATAAATAAAATAGATTTATAAAGTCAATATCTTAAATATATATTTAAATAAAATAGTCGTACGAACTTAATATTTTAAAAATATATTTACTTATTTAATCTTTTTGTCAATTTTGCGGGTGAGTAGGGATTGGACTTAATCGAAGATAAACTTTACAGGATTGTGTGCAACAATGAATGAAATATACTATACGCAGGACCGACAGTGGAAGGAGTAGAAATTGGAACTTCCGACCATCTCCCTTCGGTGGCTCACATTCGACTTTGAATCAGCAGATGGTGGAAAGGATATCAAACCGAAATAGACGATTTCACTTTAAGGAAATGTGGATCACAAACAAAGATTGTGCAAAAGTGATCCAAAATGCATGGTTGAATAGACCTGAGAATAACAACAATAATCCCATTGCCGAGCTTTATACCAGAATTCAGTCGGTTTGAAGGGAGTTAAGCCTCTGGAGTAAGGAGTACGGTACCAGGAAGGAAAAACTTAAACAGAAAATTGAGGAGCTGAAAGTTGAAAGAATTACCCGATTCCGAAAAGAAATAGAGGAAGAATTATCAAGCCAGAAGATGAGGTGGATGAGATGCAACGAGAGGAGGAATTGTACTCCTCCCAGAGTTCTAGGATTGTTTGTTTGCAAGCAGGGGATAGGAACACGAAGTTCTTCCTTCAACGTGCTTCTGAACGACGGAGAAAAAACACAATTTTGGGCGTCAACAAGAAGGAAGGATTTTGGCAAAATGACCCGGAAACGATTTCTGAAAGGATTTGCGATTACTTCAATAATATTTTCTCTGTCAGCTTCAACTCAGCAGGAGAAGCACGAAGCCTTAGAGTATATACTACTGAGAGTCACAAAGAAGCAGAACGAGAATTTGTTTAGATCATTTATAGAAGACGAGTGAAAGCAGCCCTTTTGTCAAATGCACCCTTTCAAAGCTCCAGGTTCTGATAGGCTGCCAGCGGGAGTCTTTCAGAAGCGACAACAACCTATCTATATTTGCTTAATGAAGGAGGCAGCATAAGAGACATTAACCAGACCTTCATCACCCTTATTTCGAAAGTGAAAAGCCTCAGCGAAGTAGCGAATTTTCGACCCATCAGCTTGTGTAATACTATCTACAATGTGGTGGCCACCGTTTTTCCCAACAGATTAAAAGGAGTGCTCAGCGGTACAGTTTCTCCAAGCCAAAGCGCTTTTATCCCGGGTCGTCTTATCACCGATAATATTATAGCTGGGTATAAAAGCTTGTACAAGATCGGGAATCGAAGAGTTGGCAAAAGATGGCAGGTCGTTCTCAAACTTGATGTCTGTAAAGCCTACGACAGAGTTGAATGGGGATTCCTACAAGAAATGACGAGTAAAATAGGCTTTTCTCTAGATTGGATAGAGAGGATTATGAATTGTGTCAGCACAACCAGCTATAGGGTGCTAATCATGGAGAAGCTCAGAGAGAGATCATTCCAGGCAGAGGTCTGCATCAAGGCTGTCTGCTTTCGTCGTACCTCTTTATTCTGTGTGCAGAAAGCGACAGCAGACAGGCAGATTCAGGGCATGGAAATTGGTAGAAGCGGATGCCAAATAACTCACTCATTGTTTGCTGATGATAGTCTCCTTTTCTTTCAGGCTTCTCCATGTGAATGCTTCCAGGTCAGGCACATTTTTGAGAAATACACTAAGGTTTCAGGACAGCTATTCAACATGGAAAAATCATCGGTGTGCTTTGTAGCCCAAATACTAATACGGGGATGACAGATGATATTTCACGTATGCTGAGGATAATGTTAGTGTCCGCTTATGAGCATTATCTGGGCCTTTCTCAATGCTGGGAAAAAATAAATTCAAAGTGTTTGGTTATTTGGAAGGGAGGGTGGATTGAAGAATCTTGAAGTGGAACTCAAAATGGTTTTCAAGCTGGGGGAAAGAGGTGTTAATCAAAGCTGTTGGGCAAGTAATTCCAGCCTACTCAATAAGTGTCTTCAAACATCCAGCTGGCACCTGTGGGGATCTTCAGAAACTATTTGCTTCCTTTTGGTGGGGAAGCACAAAGGAAAAGAGAAAAATGCACAGGGTGGCACGGTAAGACTTGCGTAATCCAAATAAAAGTAGGTGAAATAAGGTTTCGAGATATGGTCAGTTTTAATCAGGCGTTGTTAGATAAATAATGCTGGTGAATTTTGATGAAACCTGACTCATTAGTGACAAAAGTGTTGAAGTTCAAGTCCTTTTCGAACTCCAAATTCATGGATAGTAAAATGGGAAGCAATACTTCCTACATATGAAGAAGCCTGTTATGAGGTAGACAAATTATAGAAAAGGGTGCTAGATGGAGGTAGGAGATGGATAGTGTTGGTTTTAGAAACTTGATTCATTCAAACCTTTTACCCAGTTTTGGCTAAACAAGAATACAAAAGTGGAAGCTCTGATTACTGAGGAAAACAGATGGAATACGGAGATTATTGACTCTCATTTCGGAAAGGAAGATGCTGCAAAGATCTTCAAAAAAATCCTCCTACATTTTTCAATTTCTGATAGTTTTATTGTGGCATTATGAAAAAATAGGGAACTATATTTTGAAGAGGGGATATTAATTTGTCTACCTCAAGAGGAGCTGAAACACCAACCTTCTAACTCAACAGGAATGGATAAGTGGTGGAGTTGGATGTGGACACTTAGCTTGCCTCCAAAACTCAAAAATCTTCTTTCGAAAGACGACGAACGAGATCCTGCCCACAGGTAACAATGTCAGAAGAAGAAAAATCAGTCAGGAAGACACCTTCTTTTGATGCAAGTGATACCCGAAAGACGTTTTTCATGCTCTTCATGGTTCCAAAAAACGGCAGAGAAGTATGAAAGGATTTGAATGTGAGGCAGCGTGATAAGGGAGGCCAGGCCTATAATGTTTTCAGTCTATAGAGGAACAATGGCTGACAAGTCGGAGGAACAAGAGTTTGAGTTGTTTACTGTTACCAGTTGGTTAATTCTGCTAAATATTTTTAATTGATAAATTAAATTTATCATATTTTATAAAATTATAAAATTAAATTATTAGAATAAAGTGTTACAAAATATATATATATATAATTCACATTTTAATCTTAAATTAGTAGCAATATGGTTATGGAACATTCAAATTTTGTGTTTTTAAATTTGTATTTTCGAAAGGCGAGATATTAAGAAAATATTGCTTTCAATACTGTCTTAGAACTATATCTAATGAGTATAGAAAAATCTAATTAATTGGATAGTTCATATAATTTATTTCTATTTAATTTATCATAATATAAAAATATGGCCTAATCTCTACATATAAGTAAACCCATATTTAAAATAAATATATTAAATCTACTGTAATTTTATTAGATTACTCAAAATTTATTCTTAACTTATAATAGTTTTTAATATACAATTATTAACATATAAGCATGTATATTTAATTAAGATCCAACAATATCCCACTTGCGCTATATGTATTACCTTATAATTATATGTAAAAATAACTTTATGAACTCAAAAATTTACTACCATTACCAAATTCATCTCTAAGTAATCCGATCTATTAATCATACTAATATAAGATTAAAGAGGCTTTTATTTTATTCAATTATAACTATACCTATCAATAGTCACGTATATTAATATAACCAAATGACATGAATTAAGATGAATGTGTAGTGTAAAAATTACATGTAATATAATTTAAACAAACCTATTTTTAACTAGTTCATTTTATGAGATCAAAATAAAAGAGTGTAAATCAAATTCTTTATTATTGTATAACCTTAAAACATGTCTACGACCGAAAAGCATCCAAAATAAAAACTCTTGCTAAAATCTCATATTATTAAGAGATATAATACCCATATAACCAATGTGCTTATAAAAAACCTTTAGATGGTAATCGCTTAATAAATAGATTTGCAATCATAAAATTTATTCCAATATACGTAACAAACACCTAATTATGGAATATGGTTATGGAACATTCAAATTTTGTGTTTTAAAATTTGTATTTTCGGAAGGCGAGATATTAAGAAAATATTGCTTTCAATACTGTTTCAGAACTATATCTAATAAGTATAGAAAAATCTAATTAATTGGGTAGTTCATATAATTTATTTCTATCTAATCCATCATAATATAAAAATATGGCCTAATATCTACATATAAGTAAACCCATGTTTTAAATAGATATATTAAATCCACTGTAATTTTATTAGATTACTCAAAATTTGTGCTTAACTTATAATAGCTTTTAATATACAATTATTAACATATAAGCCTATATATTTAATTAAGATCCAACAATCTCCCACTTGCGCGCTATATGTATTACCTTATAATTGTATGTTAAAATAATTTTATGAACTCAAAAATTTACTACCATTACCAAATGCATCTCTAAATAATCCGATCTCTTAATCATACTAATATAATATTAAAGAGACTTTTGTTTTATTCAATTATAACTATACTTATCAATAGTCATGTATATTAATATAACCAAATAACATGAATTAAGAAGAATGTGTAGTGTGAAAATTACATACAATATAATTTAAACAAACCTATTTTTAACTAGTCCATTTTATGAGATCAAAATAAATTTAGAGTGTAAATCAAATTCTTTATTATTTTATAACCTTAAAACATATCTATGGCCGAAAAGCATCCAAAATAAAAACTCTTGCTAAAATCTCATATTATTAAGAGATATAATACCCATATAACCAATGTGCTTATAAAAAACTTTTAGATGATAATCGCTTAATAAACAGATTTGCAATCATAAAATTTGTTCCAATATATGTAAACAGACACCTAATTACTCTGAATCCTTTTTGTAACAATTCAGAACTTGAAGTATGGATATTTTAACTTTGTTAAACTTCTTTTATTATTATAATATAGTAATATTATTTTATTATCATGTAATATATTTAATAGTTTTTCAAAATTATTTATAATTTACAGTTTATTGACAAAATTTTGTAAACAAATTCTATTATTAGATGCATTATAATATGCTATGAACTTTATTACTATAGTGAAAGAAACCATAAGTGTTTGCTTAGCATTTTTTCAAAGAAATACTCTTTCAACTATTAAGTAAATATAGTCTGATATAAATTTTATACTATATTAGCATCCTTAAAATTAGAATTGAAACTTTATTAGTCTCTATCTTATATGTTTTTCTCTATGTAAGAATATACTCTTTTAGTTTCTGTAAATACTATATACTTTATTTGACTGTTACTTAATGATCTAATTTAAGATTTTTGAAGTGCTTGAATAAGCTACTTGATGATCTAATTCAAGATCCTTTAAGTGCCTATCTAAGATATTTTTCTCTAGTATTGTAACGACATAAATAATTTTTAGACACGTATGTACTAAAGTATATATTAGACTCTTTATTATTGACGCATAAATTTTTTTTTTTTTCATTTCTTTGAAGTTAAACTTATTCTAAGGGTTTTTAATTGAGATTAAACTTATCTCCCTTAAAATTATAATATCCCTTAATTTACAATCTTTAACTTCTATGATATACTACTTTTGTGATAATCTAATATCCTGTGAGAGCAATCTCGATGCATCTATATATCTAATACAAAAGAGGACTTATATCTTTAAACAATATGTCATCATCATATAAAATTAGGAAGATATACTTACTCCTACTGAACAGGTGATATATATAATTAGCAATCATATTTATCTCAAAATCAAATAAAATAAAACTTCATAAAATTTGTAATACCTTTAATGAGATGCTAGCTTAAGCCTATATATAGATTTCTTAAATTTGTAAACCATTCTCTTTAAGTCTTTTGACTCAAAATTTTTAATTTGCACCAAATCATCTTATCAATGTCACCATTAAAAAATACAATCTTGTATTTATATGATGTACCTCAAGGTCAAAATGTACTATAAGTACCATTATTATTGTAAAAAGATTCTTTCAATAAAACCATAAGGAACTTTTCTTTTACAATTAATGACTTTTATATGAGTAAGCCTTATATCTCTTTATATTACCCTTTGAATTCCTTTGGTCTTAAATATTCATTTGCAACCAATAGTCTTTATACCTTAAAGCTATAAGAAAAGATTTCAAATATCATTATCCTTCATGGACTTTATTTCCTTATTTATAACTGTTGACGTCGTCCAAAATTTGACGTAAAGAAAAATTTACAAATGGAGTCGCCATCTATCCAAATAATGGTGGGATAGATCACCTAAAAAATTTAGATTCCAAGTTCGGGGGGTTGA
>JAWDEX010150120.1:0-22933 GCA_035221805.1 Trichilia hirta | reverse complement strand
AAGAGTATTTAAAAATACATTATCTATAATACTTATTTTTTAAATCAAGGGCAATTTTGTTATTTTATTCTTTAAGAGTATTTTTATCATTCTATAAAATTCATATTTAGGTGCCTATTTTTTTTATTTTTATCAATTTATTAATTTTACCTTAGCTTATTTGATGATCTAAAAGGATTCGAAAAAGTTTTAGTATAATTAAAAAATTTTGGCCATAAGGTTTATTTTGTGCACTCAAGTTTTAAGTATAAATTTCTCTTAATTAAAGAATTTAATTTGAAATTTATTTATTTCATATGAAAAAAAATAGATTTATGATTTTATAGAATTAAATTTTATGTAAATTGAAGATTGGATAAGAGAGAAACGAAGTCATAAAGTGAGAAATAAAAAATTTAGAAAGCAAAAGGGAGCTCCTGCTGTAGCAAAAGAATTCCTGCTACAACGAGAAAATAGTCTGTTGCAATGAGAATTCTCACAACAGCCAGACATCCTGCTGTAGTGAGTACGCTGCAGTGAGATAATTTTCACTGCAACGAGAAGGGAGCTTGCTGCAACAAGTTTGGTTTTTTCTCTATCTACCTTATCTTTAAACATAATTTTTTGTTAATCCAAAAGTTCGATTAACTAGTTGTTTTTTTTAAATGAAACTAATGAAATAAGGATTCTATTGAAATCAATTTCAATAAATTATAAATTAAACTAAAAGATAAATAAGAGGTTCAAAATTGAGTCCTTAAGTCATTTTGTGTACTTTATCTTCAAATGCAAATTTTTGTTGATCAGGAAGTCTAATTGACTAGCCATTTTTTTCATGAAAGTTAATAGAATTAGGATTCTATTGAAATAAATTTTAATCAATTCTGAATTAAATTGAAAGATTTATAAAGATAGCAAGTAAAGGATACGAAATTAATTTTTTAACCTTTAAAAATAAAATTTTTATTTTACCCTTTTCTTGTTTCCTTTTCACTCTTAATCTATAAGGGTAATATGGACTTTTGACCTTTATTTTTAATTGATCTCAATGTCCAAAAACGTTTTTCTTTCTTCTTCTTCTTCTTTTCTTCTTTTTACCTATCACTCATTTCTCTTCTTTTTTCTCTCTAAACGAAAATTTCTCTCTCACTACCAAGTCAAATTCTTTCAAATTTCTCACTCAAATCAAGTTATTTTTATCATTTTCAAGCTTCCCAATCTATTAATTACAAGTTTTAATCATTATTTTTGGAGCTAAAAGAGAAATAGAAAGCTAAAGTCTTTGGACAAAATTGGTGCTTTCTCAATTTGGTCAATAATCGGGCAAAAACTCGATTTTCTCAAGCTAAAAATAATTCTTTGGCAAGTTTTTTAGCTAATTTTAAGTTAATTTGTATTTTTATGGAAGTTAAAACTTAGAGTTTATTATATTTAGGAAATCTTAGGTTTAGACTTAATTTAAGCTAAATTGAATATGTATTTGATGAATGTACTTAGAAATGATTAAAGTAGATGGTGGAATGATTGAAAATAAGGGTTGAATAGAAAATTAGATGAAAATTAATATTTATGATCATTGTTCATCATTATTGTTTATCCGAGTATAAAGTTTTATTGAATTTGAGTTTGATTTATAATATTTATGATGTTATTGTCATGTATGTATGGTTTAAGTATTAAGAAATCGAGCAATGAGGTGTCAATACATAACAAGTAGGGGGAGTGCATACCTTTCTTGTTATTGTGAATGGACTTTGACTATTTTCTTAAAAAACTTATTTATTTTGTTTTAGAAAACTGCTTTAAAAATAGTTATGATTAAGCATATGAAATTTTTTAAAGGGAGTGAATTTTTACGTTTTCTTATTTTTGAATAAAATCTATATTTTTAAATGCTATAAGAGATCAAAAATAATTTATAAATAAATAATTTGAGATTACATAAGAGGCGTTGCATTTATTGATGTGATGGAAGCTAGGAGGAGGTCTTCTTATTTGTAAATTTTTGTGATGATTGTTTTATATATACAAGGGATAGAATGAATTATTAATGATAGTGTTATTAATATTATAACTAGAATTATGTTAATAAGGTTTTGACGTTGCACGATAGAACTCAAAATGATTAGAAAAATAGCGAGACTCCAAGATGTGGAGAATTGAGGGACTATATACCCTCCTCTACAGTGAGTGGACTTCAACTATTTTCTCAAAAAATTTATTCATTTCATTTTAGAAAACTATTTTAAAAATAGTTATGATTAAGTATATAAAATGTTTTAAAAGTGAGTGGATCTTTTCTATTTCTATTATTTTAAATCAAATCTTATATTTTTAAAAGCTATAAGATGTTAGAACTATTTTATAAACATATAATTTGAGATCTCATAAGAGGCGTTAAATTTTCTTATAGTGGTGGAGGCCAGAAGGAGTTTTTTTTGTTTGTGATTTATTTATGAAATTGTGATTTTATTGGTTTGTGTTAACTATTACCTTTTAATGATAATTTAAAGTATGTTCGTTATTTTAAAAAAGAAAACAAATGGTTTGTTGATGATGTATGGATTCAATTATAAGGCTTCTGGCTAATAGATATACTTTTAAATGATATTATTTAGTAAAATCACTATGATGTGCATGATTACAATATAAGACATCATTGTATTCAATAATATGGTTTGATGATGGTCAGAGAGTCAAGTTATTATTTGATTTGTTTGATATATAATGTGGGCCGAAGAGGCTTTGGCCATGAGAACTAAAACTATAGTTACAGAGTTAAGTAGCCTATGGACAAACTTATAAAGAGGCTGCATAGGTAAGTGCATCATTAGTGAGGTCGGTATAAGGGAGGCGGTGATCCTATGTGAAAAGAAGTGGATTACTGATGAGATTATAAAAGTTATTCATGTGAGAATTCACAGGCACTCTAAGCCAACATCAGTGGTAGGTAAGCAATTTTTAAAAAAAATCATGTATCATGAGTTTTATGATATAAACTATACTTTTATCAAATATTCATCATGTAATTTATAATAAAGATTACATTTTTATTAAACATTTATTGTTTTATAAATGCATGAAAAACTCACTGACGGCTCGAGCTTACTCCTGATCAGAGTGATTGTCAAAAAGTGGCTAGCCGAGTAATTTAGATAATAGGCCATGATTTTTATTGAGAGCATATGTTTCTATTATATTCATTAAAGTTTCATTGAAATCATATTACTTTTATTATGTTCTTGACTTAAATTGGTTTTACAAAATTATTTTATGCTCTTATGTATATATATATTTTTATGTTCACTCACGGAATATACTTTAATATACTCACCCCCTCACTCTTCAGCGTCAGGTAATTAAATCAAAATAAGGAAATAGTTAGAGATGAAGAGAATTTTTTGGAGGTATAGAGTTCCCACATATATGTTTGATACTCGATTCACGGTTCTTATGAAGTCCACTGGATATCTTATAAAGATTTTGATTATTGTATTTATGACTTTTGAATATTATTTAATTTTAAACTAGTTGTGTAATATTTATTTGAAAAGAAAGCATTGGATGTTATACAATAGATTCTGGTTATTGTATTCTATGATTTTCGAGCGTTATTTAATTTTAAATCAGTTGTATAATATTTATTTAAAATAAATTTGAATATTTTATTATTTAAAACTCCTGGTTAAATTTATTTTTTGTGTTTTATGATTTTAAAATTAATGATACTCAGAGCCTTGTAGACTCTTGTGTCGCAGTTCTTACCCTCGAAATTGTAATATAAGGGTACGCAATGATTATCACGTAAAGAATTCTGGTTCGAGGCGTGACAAAACGTGTCAACACCTTTTTCAGAAAATGTCTATTTTGAGAAAAAATTAACACTTAAACTAAAAGTATCGATATTCCGATCAAAAGCATCGATATTTTTAGACAAAAAATCATTAGTTAAATATAAAAAACAAATATTTAACTTGTAAAAAAACCATTTTTTTCAATTTAAATGCTTTCTTCTCCATTTCTTTTATATTTTTAAAGTTAAACTAGTCTTTTCTCAATTTATTCTTATGCTTATGCAATTAAATGGGTAAAATCACTCATTTTTCTTCTAATTTTATGAAAAATTGTGTACATTGCCTACTTATTTTATTTTTTTTTAATTTTTTTATTATTTAATCGATTAAATTCCATTTTTTACTATAAAACTGTAATAACCTACACTTTTTACATGTGGTAAGTGATATTTTTGCATTTAACTAAAGATTTAAATAGAAAAGAAAAGTTAGAATTTATACCAAATTTGAAATTTTTGTATTTGGATAATAATTCAATTTCTTTAAGTTAGAAATAATCTATTAGTAAGATTTTTTACCTATTTTAAGTTTGATTAATAGATTAAAGTTAAAACTTAAGGTTAATTATCAATTTGAAAAATTTTACGATTTAGACTTTAATTAATCAAATTGAGTATGAATTTAAAGAATTTAACTGGAAAATATTAAATTAAATGTTAGAATAACTTAAATTATAGTTTTGGTAAGAATTAGGTAGAGTATTATTTACGGATCTATTTATCTAAATTTAGATTTTTTGAAAAATTATTGTATAATCGTTAGATTTATGTTAGAATAAGAATTATGAAAATATATGATAGGCCATGGGTTTTAACTGTTAAAAAGTTGATAAATAACTTAAAGCATATATAATTTTAATATATTAGATTTGGTGAGGGTTTATAAATTGTACTAAATTCTATTTAGTATATAGAATTTATGAAATTGTTAGTATATATATATGATTTAGGTATCGAGAAATCGAAAGATGAAACTACGAGATGCGAGGACTAGAGAAAATGTTTATCTTTTCTATTATGTGAGTGAAATTATTTTATTTTCTTTACTTTAACTAAAATTTTATTATAAAGATTTAAAAATATTTTATGTATTAGGATAATAGAATTATTTTATCTATGTAATATGAAATATCTTAGAAAATTATGGATACATTATTGTGATGGAGATCAGAAAGAGGTCTCGCTTGTTTATGATTTAATTATATATTTCATGATTTTATTACTTTATAATACTTATAATTTTTCTCATGATGATCTATCATATTTGTATTAATTTAATTATGAGGCCGAAGGCCGATTATAATAATTTTACTTTAATGTTATTTTGTAAATTGTGATGATATGCATATTTGTGATATTAGATTTTATTATTTTTATATATGATTGAGTTTATGTTAATTTTAGTCGGAGAGTCAGTTGTTATAAATTTGATTTAATTTATAATATTAAAGTTAAGAAAGCCATGATCATGAAGGCCAAAATTATACTTACAAAGTTAAGTAAACTAAAATAAACCAAGGTAGTAGCTATTGAGGTGAGTGCATGTGTCAGCGGGACCAGTATAAAAGAAGTAATTACCATATTTATGATGAAGTGGCTCCTAGATAGAAATATAGAGGGCAGTAATATGTGAATTCACAAGTTACTATATGCCAACATCAGTGATGGGCCTCATTTTTATAATAAACGCATGCATTCATTTATTTTATTATATAAACTAAATTTTATTAAATATTTTATTATTTTAATTGCATAAAAAACTCATTAACGGCTTGTATTTGTACTTGGCTAGAATAAACATTGAGAAGGAGACTTGTTTAATGATTTTTAATGGTTTGATTTCTATTAAATAGATTAATTTTATAAAATTACTTTTTTAAATATTTTTTTAACATGTTTTCTTTCATATACTTGATATGTTTATATATGTTTTATATCTACTAATGGAGTGTACTCTCGTATACTCACGTCCCTCATTTTTTAGTTTCAGAAAAATAAAATCAAAATAAAGAGTTTACTAATAGTGGTGATTAATTTAAGGTTTAGAGCCTACTAATATCATTCTTGTTATTGACTCATTATCCAATTAATTTCTTTATTGAAAATATTTGATAAATTTTTGTATGTATAAGTACGTATGAATTGAAAAGAATGTTTTTTTTTAAATAATATGATTTGTATGTAAATTACTTTTATATGGTATCGGAAAAATAGTTTATAAATGTTTCGAAGAGATACATTTATTTTTTATGTTCTGTGAAACAATTTAAGATAATATTTTAAAATATATGAATGTTATTTTACAGAGAACATGTGCCTAAAAAATCTTATAGATCTAAGAGATATATTCAAAATTTTAGAATATATTTTAAAAGTTTATGACGATTGTTACGTATCATGTGTGAACCGATGGATGCGGTGTGACAAAGTATGATGCAATGAGGTAGATTAAATGATTAGCAAGAGTCAATTTGTCACCTAATTCCCCAAAAATATGCAAAATTTGAACTTTGGGTGCTTGACAATATAACAAAAGCAGCTATAAGAAATATTCCATGCAAATTCTCGTCACGAATAGTCCCTTGTCTACTTTGTATTACAAACAATTTCATGAACATATCACACCTCAACTAATTGTACTCACTTACGAAAGATGAGGCCAACAATGGTACCGTTGTAAGCAAAACTCAAGAGGGCAAGAGATTGCATCTGCTTGCAGTGGCTGTCGCAAAATTCTCTTCCTTTTCCTCATATGTTGTTTTTCCATTGATGTTACTATTCCAGTGAGCGATGTTTGGCAGAAGAGCAACCCTAGAGCTTGAAGCTAAAAACTTCGACTACTTCTACCGATCACAATGGCTTTTGCTGCCGTTTTCGGCACCAGGACGGAAAGGTGTACAGCCTGAAAAAACTTGAGAAGAGCTCCGAAATTCGTTTCTCCAATTTGTCGGCTAGAGGCCTTGTTTCAGCTGGCGAAAGCCGTATAAAACTTGAGTACTTGGATTTGTTAGGGTGTACAACAGCCCGTCATTGGCGCTTAAAATGGCGGCTCAAAAGTCAAAGCCACTGTGATAGCCAGCTAGCCTAGCATGAAGTAGTTGGATCCCCTGACTTCGTATGCTCTAGGATTGCTGTCTGTTGCTGAGTATCGTTCGCTGCCACAGTGAAAGCTCGAAGCCAAGGACTCTGCAGAGAATTTCTGAAATCTGAAAATTGGTTCTGGAAACTTGAACTCTTGCTTTTCCCTTGGAGGCATTGTGATTCCAAATTATGCTCCAATTTCACCCACGTCACGCTTTAGCTAAATTGCCTTTTATGGACTGCAGCCTAATGGAACCTATTTGCATCTGAGAAGCGATACGACTTGACTTGGAGTCGAACATGGGCAGGCGTTAACGAAGATAACTGGCTTAGTACTACTGTAATCAATCCTCTGAGTCGTCAGGGCTAGGCGTGTATTTGCTGTGTAATAACTGCCACAACCAATATAAAATTACAACAAATTTAAAAGATATACAAAATTATCTCCTTTTGACTTTGTTAGGTGATCCTGCCAATACCTCATAAGGAATAAGGCATTTATTGCTTTCAATGTAAATTCTCGATAACAACGAGAGAGATACCATAAAGTTTTTCCTTGACGGAACATTACAAGGTGAGCCGAGCTTTTTCCGCTGTTTACATAACATTTTCAATTGTGACGAGTTTCATATCGACAGAAGCAAGAGTTAATACCATTTCAATTGAAGAAGATGTCAATTTGGGTAAGAGTCTTGGGGTTTATAAAGTTAAGGTAAAAAAAAATTAACATTTGTAACTCAACCGATCTAAGAATGTGATTTTAATAGATTCTTTCTCGCTTATTCATTGTATACTCTTTTACTTTGAGATCGGTTCTAATCCATGATACAACTTCATTTTATCTTGCAATGATGAAAATATAACTTAATTTGCAGACTGATTATGGAAGCATATCCAACTGAGTGGGACCAAGCCACACGTCGACGAAGGACACATGGAACCCGTGGCCATGCCGGGAAGCTCACGGGTTTCATCTCCGATGCCGAACTCCCCCAAACAAATCGGGTAGGCAAGGAATTTTGCGGTGAATTTGTCTGTGAAGTTTTACTTGGGAAGCAAATGGAGGGATTTCCTTTCTCAGTTGTTTTTTTTGGGGAGAATTACCCAGTTGGCGGCGGAGTTGTTGCTGCTATTGGCTAGTCCTTCACCTATGATCCAGTGGAACCGGAGCAGCGGTCGAAAGATTTGAAGCGGAGTAACTACAAATTAATACCCCCAAGAGGGAGCGGAAAATTAAGACATAGGGCGGGTTGACGATCAGAAAGAACGAGCCATGTGAAAAATTAGAGATAATTCTTTTGTGCTAGTTGCTTGCTTGTTTAGAAGTGTCACTGTGCCAACAGCAGGGGCCTTTCCTAACGCAGCCCCCAACCACCCAAACGTTCACTGCCAGCCGATAATTGCCATAAGGCCGTCAACGGCTGCACGGTTGTCTGTTGATGAATATCTATGCTAGTCAGGTGATCAATCTCTTGGGATCTCTGTTGTTGACTATCATCTGTATAAGGTTTTTATAGAAACATGGATGAGAAGGTATAACAAATTTAACCGGTAAATTGTGTGTCCAATTTTTCGGGAGACATTATGGCACAATCATGATTCATGATTGTTTGAACGGTACATGATGGTGCTGTTATATTGGAAGAGTTTGAGTGATCAATGCTTAAATCAAACAAGATTAGGATTTATATAGGACGTCTCTTTCTATTGATTCATCACTTTTAATATTTGCTTACTGTTGACTGATGCAAACTGCTATTCTTAGTTGTTATTACAGAAAAATAGAACATTACAAAGTATTTTTAATGATAAAATAGAGAATATATTGCATTAATACCTTAAAATTTTTAAAATCATATCTACCAACACCCTATATATATATATATATATAAATGAATTTAGAAATCTCTTTTGTATGGAGAAGAAACGGATAGAAAGTCAATCACTTCGTATTTGTGATTTTTTAATCTACGTTAGTCATTTTATTTAAGATCATAATTGTAAACATAAAAAGAAAGGTTTCATAAGGACTCGTCAAAAACAAATGATGTTCGTGCAAGAGTTTCCACGGTTTCAAATTATTTTGTGTTTAGTATTTTCATAGTCATGGGAAAGCTATCAAGATATTATAAATATTTTCTTTGAAAACTTGAAATATTTGTTGATGGGGGTTTATCTTGATATTCGCCCACGAACACTGATAATGCAAAAGAAAAAAAT
This sequence comes from Trichilia hirta, assembly GCA_035221805.1. Classification (NCBI taxonomy): domain Eukaryota; kingdom Viridiplantae; phylum Streptophyta; class Magnoliopsida; order Sapindales; family Meliaceae; genus Trichilia; species Trichilia hirta. Next base: position 13,800 of record JAWDEX010150120.1, on the reverse strand, counting down.
TTAATATTCAACTAAAAATCTTATGATCAAATTTATTAGTATTTTAAATTTTAAAGGGAACAATAGAAATTAATACGACAAAAGAAAAATTCGAACGCTTACAAAATGATCAAATCGAAGAACCACCGTCGACGCAACTCACCACTAACAATTTTCTTATTAAAATTAAACAATAATTATTTCAAAACTGCCAATAACACCAAACCAACCTTAAGCATAATGACGTGGTGGTGGCTGCAGTCTCGAGTGCCAGCTTAATTGCGTATCTGACTTTTCCACTCGAGTGCCAACTTGGATAGTGCCTTTCCAGAAGAACCATCTTCCTTTAGAGCCTTCGCAGCAGCATGTTTCAGCTCTTGCATACGTTTCCCAATTTTCTTCCCTTCTTCCCCTTCCATTAATTCCTTCACAACTACTGCAATTTCTTCTCTTACAACTAAACCATTTTCATTTGCTTTTGGTCTCAATGCCACTTGAGTATCCTCAGTCAACATAACAGCATTCATTTTTTGTTCTGCATAAAGCGGCCAAGCAATGAGAGCAACGCCATTGACGACACTTTCTAGGATTGAGTTCCAACCACAGTGAGTCAGAAATCCTCCAGTCGAGCTATGGCTAAGAATCTGTGCTTGCGGCGCCCATGATGGCACAACCAAACCTCGACCTTTAGTCCTGTCCACAAACCCTTTTGGCAAGAAATCATAAGGGTCTTGTTCACTTTCCACATCGAAATATGCTGCATTTGTAGATTCATCGTTAGGGCTTCTTACAACCCATAAAAATCTTTGCTCACACATTTCCAAACCAATGGCTAGTTCGTTGAGTTGAGCATGAGAAAGTGTACCGCCACTTCCAAAAGAGACAAATAGAACCGAGCCCATTGGTTGATGGTCTAACCATCTTAAACAGTGGGAAGAAGGGCTTTCTGGATCACTAGAATCGGTTCTTATTAACGGTCCAACCGGATAAATTGATGGTCTATCGATTTCTTCTTTCTTTAATAGAGTTCTTAAAGCTCCAGCCTCCAGGTCCATGAAAGTGTTCACTATTATACCTTTAGCTACATCAAGCTGTTTCGTGACGTTAAGAAACCATTTGTATATCTCACTGGTTCGGTTCTGAACCGGATCCAAGAGATCTCTTCCATGAACCGATATGCATCCCGGAATTTTGACCGGCTCAGTCAGGTCTCTATACTCACATGAAACTATTTCATCGAGCTTTGGAAGATGAAAGCAGAATGACAGAGACATTGCATTAGATGCATAAAATAGATATGGTGACAGATTGAACTCCGTGGTAATATCAAAAGCATCGATGCTAAAAGGGTCAGCAAGAAAAGCAACGAAACTCTTATCAGTTGCGATTAACGAATTTAACACACCTCGCAGAGAAGGAAGAGAGCGAGTCACTGCAAGAACAATGCGGACGGCGGCCTTGGTGTTCTCCTCAAGGTCATCCAAGGTGACAGGAGGAAGAAAGATGTGAGTTATTTTCGGAGGAAGAGCTTGAAGGGCGTCTTTCATGGCAGCTGGCGGAGTTCCAATCGTCGGAATAATGCATGTGACGAGAAAATCGTGAAGGCGAACGAGATGCTTGGCGAACTCGAGGAATGGGATAAGATGTCCCATTCCAGGACTTGGAAAAATAACGACGTGGGATGCTCGTGTATATGTTTCCGCCATTGTTGATAACTCAAGATTTTCTGTTGAATTATAAATGGAACGTTTATTGATGTAACATTAAAACGACAAAGTAGATCTCTCGTATGTAACGTTAGCGGAATGTTGCGTGTAAGAATTTTCTTATGGTTAAAGTATAAAATATTTTCGTCTGGAAAGTGCTATTATGGAGAATACTGTTGGTTGATGTAAGCGCTAACGCATTAGTCACTGTGAAAAGAATCCATCTGACGAGCTGTATTAAATAAATTGTACTAAAGAAAGTTGGCTGATGTAAGCACAAACGCATTAGTCATTGTGAAAAAGACTCCTTTTGACGAGCTCCATTCAATAAACTGGACTAAAGTTTTGTTTGGCTTCTGCTACAAACACAAGCTTGGGGATCAAGCCATGCATGTATCTTGTTTTCTAATGGATTATTGTAACCTGGTTAGGAAATTTCTCTTTCTGGACCAGTTAGGCACACTAAATACATATTCAAGGTTCACTTATTCATTGCGTTCAACTATTTGCATGCTTCAATCACATTTGATTAAGGGTCGAGGAGTTAGACTATATTTAGTATTTAGTTGGTGATAAAATATGTTTTATAGCTTTATCTCAAAATGAAGGTGATTAAAATATTGAAGGGTCTAAGCCCATGAAGGTGATTAAAGGAGATCAGGCCCGTGAAATTATGTCCAAGAAACAACCACTGAAGCTAGGATGGTTCAAAAAAGTTAAGATCATGGTCATGACAACAAAAATCTAAGGGAGATGAGGACCGTCTCAAATAAAAGATCTAAACTACAAAAGAACAATCATAAATAATGATTCTCATATGTATTTTATTCAGATAGCTGATCCTTGGATATGTTAACTGTAATTTTTAACAGCGTTAACAAAGCAATATATAAGAAAGGTGAAGAAAAGTGCAATCGACAAATGCTATAATTAAACACCAGAAAACTGAGCTCATGACTGTAAAAAAACATTAAAGGTAATATATTAATAATTAAAAGACGAACAAAGTTATTAATATATTGGGTTAATATCTCGTGCAGCACAAAGTTAGACAAAACGAAAGCTAGGAACATCCACAAAGTCAAGAAGAACGTCGTCAAAAAATTAAAGGGGATCGTGCAACCAGGGGAATGAAGCACAATTTCCCACTCTGCCCGGTATATACTAAATATTAAATTGCAAGGAAAAGAGAGAAATAATAAAAGAGAATATGTTGATGCTCGAAATATTTTGAGACAAGAAGACTCCAAGCATCGCATAAATTTTATTTTTTCGAAATCGTTGATATTGTTACCGCTCTTGCCTCGAGTCAATATATTCTTCATGAAAAAGGCTTTCATTGCCTAAAAATACAAAAAAAAAAAATTAAGAATATAATCGACTTTTTAGTAATTAAACTCTAATATTTAAATTCAAAATTGGATCAATAAAAAAAAAAGAAAAAAAATGAATATTACAATTCAAAAGTCTTTAAATTTATAAATACTGATACGGAAGAGGTGAGCCAAAGATTATAATGTCTAAACTCTTCTGCAATAAAAGGGCATTATATTTATAATGGCCGGTAGCGCATTTTTTTATGCCTTCACATATGTGACATTAAAGAATAGAAAACCAACTTATCAGAGGAATTAAGAACTAGAGTCACATATAATCATTATCTAGGGTTATAAATCGGCCTAAATGTTATAAGTAGTAACTTATATAACACAAAATCTTAAATGTAATGTGAAAGTTTAATAATAGCCTCAATATCTACATATGGTTCTTTTTTGTTATCTCTTCTCATTTTTATAGTGGAATCTTTGTAGGGCCGAGAATGATTTTATCAATCCAAAGTTGATCTTGATAAGGATCCGCATTTCAAGTGATCCAAGGGTTTTGTGGTCCCTTTTTACTATCTTTCTCCATTTTTAATAAATGTTAATACCTGCAAACTCTATACCTCTAAAAATTTCTCTTCATCTCTAATTATCTCTTTATTTTGATCTAAATACCTAAAACTGAAGAGTGAAGGGGTGAGTATATTGGAGTATACCTCAGGAATGGACATATATATATATAAACATGGGCGCATGAAATAATTTTATAAAATTATTTAAAGTCAAGAATATAATAAAAGCAATATAATTTCAATGAAACATTTAAGAATGTAATAGAAATATATGCTCTCGATAAAATTCATAGCCTATTATTCAAATCACTGGACTAGCCACCTTCCTGGCGATCACTCTAATTAGAAGTAAATTTGAGCAGTCAGTGAATTTTTTTATACAGATAAATCAATGAATGTTCAATGAAAATATAGTTTATATTTTAAAATACATAATGCATGATCAATAAAAATATAGTTTGTATAATGAAAACCCATGATGTATGATTTCTTTTAAAATTCTTGCCCATTACTAACGTTGGCCTAGAATGCCTGTGAATCCATATATGATTAACCTTTACAATCCCATTAATGATCCACTTCTTCTCACATAGGGCCATCACCTCCCTTATATCGACCTCGTTGATGGCACACTTACCTAAGCGACCTCTTCGTAGGTCCATTCCTAGGTTACTTAACTCTATAGTTACAGTTTTGGCTCTCACAGTCAAAGCCATCGCAGCCTATATCATATATCAAACAAATTAAGTAATAGCTTGGCTCTTTGGCTGTCATCAAACATATATGTGAATATAGTGATGTCTCGTATCGTAACCATGTATGTCATAGTGATTTTACAAAACAATATCATGTAAAAATATCTCTGTAAGCCAAAAGCTTATAACCAAATCCATATACAATCAACAGGCTATTTATTTTCTTTTTAAAACAATGAACATGCATTCAAATATAAATTATAAATATCATATCATGAGAATCGTCACAATATCATTAAAACAAATATATTATAAAAATGTACCTAAAACAATCATCACAAAAATTTACAAATAAGAAGACCTCCTCCTGGCTTCCATCACATCAATAAATGCAATGCCTCTTATGTAATCTCAAATTATTTATTTATAAATTATTTTTGATCTCTTATCACATTTAAAAATATAGATTTTATTCAAAAATAAGAAAACGTAAAAATTCACTCCCTTTTAAAAAATTTCATATGCTTAATCATAACTATTTTAAGAAGGTGCTAATACTTTCTTATGAAAAGTACATATAACTCTATTTTTGAGCAGTCTAATATTTTAGTTATATCTTGAAGTATTAAACTCTAATTTAGATAATCTTAATGCGTTAAAAAGATAACTCAATTATATACAACTCTTATGTTGATCACTTTTTTAGATTAAGTCATTTTCGAATAAAAAAAATAGATTTCTAAAGTATATTTGATGATAGTATCATGCCCCGTACAGGGATCCCTCACTTGACAACCGCCGCGCGCTCTCGCATTACGACTCCGAGGGAAAGAATCACAATACGAGAGTCCGTAAGGTTCTAAGTATCATTATTTTTAAAATCATAAAACCCATAAAATAAATTCAACTAAAAGTTTCAAATAATAAAATATTTAAATTTATTTTAAATAAATATTGTACAGCTGATTCAAAATCAAATAACACTCCAAAAATCATAGAATATAATAATTAAAATTTATCATATAACATCCAATGCTTTTTTCTCAAATAAATATTATACAACTAGTTTAAAATCAAATAATATTCGAAAATTGTAAATATAATAATCAAAATCTTTACAATACATCCAGTGGACTTCATAATAGTTTATATATAACTAAAATATTTTTATTTAATACATATCTCTACTTATCTAACTCTCTAAATCCTCATTTGCAAATTTATTCTGTATAATTTTTAACTTTTCTATCTATCTAAAACAATATATTATTTATTTCTCGATTCTATCGAATTCAAAATCCTAAATCATAACTCACCGATCATTTATCGATTTTTACCAAATGAATCCTATGGCCATCTATATAATTTGTAAATCTTACTCAAATACGAGTTTAATAATTAAACAGTGCTTTTTGAACAATCATATAAACAATATTTGTGAACAGTAACTAAAAATAGTAACTTTATGAAATTCCTCATTCAAGCCTTAATTTGATTAATTTTACTTTTTAATTCAATAATTCCTTAGTTAACTCCTCAAACACATATCCAATTTAGCCTAAATTAAGCCAAAACCCTAAGATTTTCTAAATATAATAAACTCTAAAATTCTAACTTCCATAAAAATATAAATTAAACTTAAAACTAGTTAGAGGACTTATTAGAAAGTTGTTTCTAAATATCCACCCAATTGATGCTCAAAACCAAAAAACCCTAAATTCGTATAAAACCTTAGCTTTTTAATGCTTTCATTCCTAGTCCAAAATGCGCTATTGATCGTTATAACGAGTCTACAATGATGAAATAAAGCAGTATTAATTAATAGTTTAAAGGAATTTAAGAGAAATAGGAGAAGATTAATGGAATCGTATGAGGGGAAGAAAAGGAAAAGGAAATGGTGGAGAAAAGAGCAAATTGGGAAGAAAATGTAAGAAGCAAAATGTTTTGGGAGTTTATATAATAAGGAGTAAAATGATAGTAAAATTATCATTTTACCTCTTAGTTTATAACTAAAAAAATTCTAAAAAAAGGGTATAAAAGTCATTTAAAGGTGATTCAGCTGAATGAATCCCCTGATTCATTCAAATAAATCATTTTGAACTCTCTAAAAAATTTTTTGCACAATTCATTTGAATGAATCTCCCAATTCTTTCAAACGAACTCCCCAATTTGACCAAACAAATTTTTTCATTCGTTTAAATATATACTTTCATTCGTGTAAATGAATTCCCTGATTTGTTTGAACAAAATTTTTTAAACTTACTGGAATTTTACCCAAGGTTTAAAGGATTAATTCCATACTTTTTACTTTGTGACTTTATTTCTCTCTCATTCCGACTTTGATTTAACTGAAATTAAATTCTACAGAATTCTGAATCTATCTATTTTTATTAAAAATAAACGAATTACAAATTAGATTTTCTAATTAGGAGAAATTTACACTTAAAGCTCGAGTGCGCGAATAAGACTTCATGGCCAAAATTTTCTAATTGTACTAATTCTTTCTTGAATCCTTCTAGATCACCAAATTAGTTAATAAATTAACTAAAGAGGAAAATAAGCACCCCAAAATATAAATTTTATAAAAAGACTAAGATACCCCTAACTTAGTAAAATTACAAGAATACCTTTAAACTTAAATACGAAGTATTACATTTTACAACCCTGAAAAAGAATTTTATCCATAAAATTTCATGTAACATGCTGCTTAGAAAACACAATTATCTCACTCATAACTTCTATCCTTTCACTCAATAATTTAGTGACGATAATGAATGTGCATTACAATTTCTTTTCCTGACAATGAAATATAAATATTTTAGAATACTTAACTTATTATTTATTATCAAAAAGAGAAAATTGTATCTTAGAAGCTCAAATTCTATTAAGAGATAGGAATGTATCTAAATTCTTAAACACCTACTCATAAAAGTCCTTTAAACTATTTGCTTTCATCTATGCTCAGGTCATAAATCCATTATCTCAATTCTTTCACAATTTTAAGCACTACTAATTCTATTAAAATTCACTCAAGCAAGAGTATAAAACTAACTTTAATCTTATAAATTTTTTCATCTATTTAATGTTGAACTTTACAAAGTTCAACAGTAAATTACACTTGCTAGTAATTGCTTCCAAAGGATTGAGATTTACAAGACCTATACTTTCACTATATGCCAAAAATAATTTATTCTTAGGTGTCCGATTATTTTCATTTAAATTCAAAAGCTCGCCAGAATCAAAGAATCAAAGAATCTTTACTCTCTTTATCTTATCAACATTCTATCATATTCTTATGAATTTACTAACGCAAGGTCAAATCTTCTTTTTAAGTAGAATTCTCTCCATCTTTTTTCATTTTTAATAGCACTATTCCTCCTAAATAACTCGACTCATTTATAGTCCACTGAATTTCAAAATCGAAGAAAATAAATAAAATTTCTTAATTAAATTTAAGGCCTTATAAATTTGAAAATAATTCAAAATACTTGAAAATAAATTCAGACTAAAATCAAAACCAAGTAAAAAGTCATTGTAAAAATAAAACTAAATAAATCAAAACCAATAGTTTTGATACCACTATAATTGTCATGCCTCAAACTGAGATTCCTCATGTGACAACCGTCGCATACCCTTATATTATGATTTTGAGGGTAAAAATCACAACACAAGAGTCTGCAAGACTCTGAGTATCATTAATTTCAAAATCATAAAAATCATAAAATAGATTTAACTAAGAGTTTTAAATAATAAAACATTCAAATTTATTTTAAATAAATATTGTACAACTAATTCAAAATTAAATAACACTCAAAAATTATAGAATATAATAACCAGAATCTATCATATAACATCCAAGGCTTTCTTTTTAAATAAATATTACACAACTAGTTTAAAATCAAATAATATTCAAAATTCGTAAATTCAATAATTAAAATCTTTATAATACATCCAATGGACTTCATAAGAACTGTGAGTCGAGTATTGAACATATACTTGCAAATTTTATGCCTCTAAAAATTTCTCTTCATCTCTAACTATCTTTTTATTTTGATCTAAATACCTGAAACTAAAGAGTGAGGGGGTAAGTGTACTGGAGTATACCCTGTGAGTGGACATATATATATATATAAGCGCATGAATTAATTTTATAAAACCAGTTTAAGTCAAGAACATAATAAAAGTAATATGATTTCAATGAAACTTTAATGAATGTAATAGAAACATATGCTCTCAATAAAATTTATGGCCTGTTATACAAATTGCTAGGCTAGCCATGTTTTCGGTGATCACTCTGATCAGAAACAAACTCGAACCGTCATTCAGTTTTTCATACATTTATAAAATAATAAATTTTCAATAAAAATATAATTTTTATTATAAAATACATGATGAATGTTTGATAAAAGTGTAGTTTATATCATAAAAATCACGATGCATGAGTTTCTTTTAAAATTGCCTGCCTACTACTAATGTTGGCCTAGAGTGTCTATGAATCCTCACATTACTAACCTCTACAATCTCATTAGCAATCTACTTTTTTTTATATAGGGTCTCGCCTCCCTTATACCGATCTTGCTGACAGTGCACTTACCTAGGCGGCCTCTTCGTAAATCTGTCCCTAGGTTATTTAACTCTATAGTTATAATTCTGACTTTCACGGCCAAGGCCTCCTTAACCTAGATTATATATTAAATAAATCAAATAATAACTAGGCTCTATAACCATTATTAAACTATATATATGAATACAATGATGTCTCATATGGTAACCATGCACAGCATAGTGCTTTTACAAAATAATATTATGTAAAACCATATCTATTAGCCAGAAGTCTCATAATCGAATCCATACACAATTAACAGGCCATTTATTTTCTTTTCAAAACAATGAACATATTTTAAATCATCATAAAAAGGTAATAGTTAACAAAAAATAATAAAATTATAATTTTATAAACAAATCACAAATAAGAAGACCTTATCCTGGTCTCTACCACAATAAAAAATTCTAACGCCTCTCATGTAATTTCAAATAATATATTTATAAAATAGTTCTAATATCTTATAGCTTTTAAAAATATAAGATTTGATTCAAAAAAATAAAAATAAAAAGTATCCACTCACTTTTAAAATATTTCATATACTTAATTATAACTATTTTTAAAATATTTTTTCAAAACAAAATAAACAAATTTTCTGAAAAAATAGTCAAAGTCCACTTACTGTTAGAGAAGGTATACAGTCCTTCAATTCTCTACATCTCGGAGCCTAGCTATTTCTCTAATTATTCTTAGTCCTGTCATGCGACGTTAAAACCTATATAATACATTCTCAGTTATAACATTAATAACACTATCATTAATAACTTATTCTGTCCCTTATATATATATATATATTACTAAAATATTTTCATTCAATGCATATCTCTACTCATCTAACTCTCTAAATCCTTATTTGTAAATCTATTCTGTATAATTTTTAACTTTTCTATCTATTTAAAACAACATATTATCTACTTTTTAATTATATCAAAATCAAAATCCTGAATCATAACTCGCCAGCTATTTATTCGATTTTCGCCAAATAAATCTCATGGCCATTCATATAATTTGTAAATCTTACTCAAATACGAGTTTAATAATTAAATAGTGCTTTTTAAACAATTATATGAACATTATCCATGAACAATAACTGAAAACAGTAACTTTATCAAATTTCTCATTTAAACTTTAATTCGATCTATTCTACTTTCTAATTCAATAATTTCTTAGTTAACTCCTTAACTAACTTAGCCTAAATTAAGCCTAAATCCTAAGATTTTCTAAATATAATAAATCCTAAAATTTCAACTTCTATAAAAATGCAAATCAAACTTAAAATTAGTTAGAAGACTTACCAAAAAGTCGTTTCTAGCTTGAAAGAATCAAATATTCACCCAATCGATGCTTAAAATTAAAAAATCCCAAAATTATCCAAAACCCTAGCTTTTCAATGCTTTTGTTCTTAGTCCAAAATGCGCCATTGATCGTCACAATGAGTCTATGATAATGAAATAAAGTAGTATTAATCAAGAGTTTGAAGGAATTCTAAGAGAAATATGGGAAGATTAATAAAACCATATGAGAGAAAGAAAAGGAAAAGAAAATGGTGGAGAAGAGAGCAAAATTAAGAAGAAAATATAAAAAAAAAACAAAAATAGTTTGAGGTTTATATAATAAGGGGTGAAATTACCATTTTATCTTTGAGTTTATAATTGAGAAAATTTTAGAAAAAAGATCTAAAAGTCATTTCATGGGTGATTCAGTTGAATGAATCAGAGAATTCATTCAAACGAATTATTTTGAACTCTCTAGAAATTTTTTTGTATAATTTGTTCGAATGAATCACCTGATTCGTTCAAATGAACTCTCTAATTTGGTCGAATAAATTTTTTTATTTATTCAAACAAATACTTCCATTCATTTAAACAAATTCTTTAATTCGTTCAAATAAAATTTTTCTGACTTGCTAGAATTTTACCTAAGGCTAAAAAGATTAATTCCATACTTTCTATTTTGTAACTTTGTTTCTCTCTCATTTGAACTATGATTTAGCTGAAATTTAATTCTATAGAATTTTGAATTTGTATATTTTTATTAAAAATAAATAGATTATAAATTAGATTTTTTAATTAGGAAAAATTTATACTTGAAACTTGGGTGCACAAATAAGACTTCATGGCCAAAATTTTCTAATCGCACTAATTCTTTCTTGAATCCTTCTAAATCACCAAATTAGTTAATAAATCAACTAAAGAGAAAAGCAAGTACCCTAAAATATAAATTTTATAAAAAGACTAAGATACCCCTAACTTAATAAAATAACAAAAAAAAGCTTAGACTTAAATACGAAGTATTACACCTTTAGTTTGAGTATTGACACCTTTGCTCTTTAGGTGTAAAAGTATTGATACTTTGATCTTATTAATGTCTATATTGTAAATCTTTTTTGTTATTAATTTTGACCTTCTTAAAGAATAGTTCAAGTCTAGTGATAAATATAGAAGTTGTAACTTGTTATTTTATCTTTTTAATAGTTAAAGAATCATTTCATTTGAACTTTTTTATAAAACGTTATAACTTAAAAATTAAAGAGTATTTAAAAATACATTATCTATAATACTTATTTTTTAAATCAAGGGCAATTTTGTTATTTTATTCTTTAAGATTATTTTTATCATTCTATAAAATTCATATTTAGGTGCCTATTTTTTTTTTATCAATTTATTTTTTATCTAAAATTTCACAAAATACTTAATATATATTAATACAGTTTTATTTAACTAATAATATCACTCGAATATAAACTTTTAAAAATAACAAAAATACTCTTAACTTAGTAAAATGATAAAAATATCCTTGAAGTTAAATATTGAGTATTACACACTTGGAAGCCACCTAACAATAACTTTCTTAGTTTTGATTTATTATGTTTGACTTTATAGAAAAGAATTGGTTATGCGTGATTTATTTTTCTTTTTGACTTTTCCTTTTGTTAATTACTATGTTTGGTTGCAAATTTTTAAGACAATTAGGTAGCAAGTTCCAAGTAAAAAGCATATTTGATTGAATGTTTTGTAAAATTTATCTTTTAAATTTTAACTAAAAATGGTGAAAACAAACATTTTTTAAATTTAATTACAATTTTATCCTTAAATGAACTACTTCATGCATTTTTAAAAATAATCGCAGTGTTTTTTCTGAAATTTATTGAAACCAACAATATCCATTATCCCTTAAAAACAAGATCCTTGCAACTTTCTTATTACCCTTGATAAAATTTGGATAGAACAGAGAAAATAAGTAGTGCATTGATCAAATTACTAACTAAACAAATTATAAACTCCAATTTTACTGGCTTATATCATAACTGATATCACAATTGGCTTGACCAATTAAACAAGTTAAAATATACATGTTAAATTATTGATTATTCCAGCCAGGAGCACGTTATTATGTTTTGAGGTTTTCGACCAAACAATTAGATCATAATTTCTTAGAAACAGTAAGTATTTTTAAAAATTACAAAGATTTAATATAATGAACCAAAAATTAATGGGGATTGGGCATATTTTTTATTTTATTATTCGAGTTTGTAATTTTTAAAATGAAAATTTTGCACATGGAAAGTGTTATATATATGATTTTTCATATATATTTTGAAAGAATTTGAATGTATAATAAAGGTAATATTGTAGCAAAGGCCTAAAGGGGTAAAATTGGAGTCGTAATTTTGAATCATGTGGTAGAGAATTTAAATTTCCTTTAAAGCGAAATAAACTCAAAAGTTAATTTGGTGTGTTTTGAATAAACGTAAGCAACAGTGTGTCCATTTTCAATTTTTCATGTTGATATTGGGGTATCCACAGGATATATATTCTCCATTATCAATCACCTTTTTCTCTTTTCGATCTTAGTTTTAATTAGCTGTTAATAAAAAAATTTATGCTTTAAAGTGTTCTAGAAAAGTTATTTTGAAAACTAAAAACAAGAAATTAGATGAGACAATATATCTAATATTACAGAGAATTTTGGGATAATTGTTGTGATGAGGATTAAAAAAATTAAGAATATGGATTATACTTACATGAAAAGATGTTTTGAGAAATTAGAATCTTTTTATATTCTAAATTTATCTGAAGATTGAAAAAAAAAAAAATAACAAGTCTAATATTATTTACGTGTATATGATTTAAGTTTATTCTTTTGGAACATTGAACAAAAGTTAAGATTAAGAAAGAATTTTCTCCTTTTTTATTTTTTTTTTTATATGTTCATAGATTGATTATGTTAATTTAATAATTATATAATATAATTAAGATAAAGCAAACCAATAATATTTTCGCTCTCCCTCTTACTTATCTACTTTGGTACAACCAACCTTTTTCTTCCATGCACATATTACATCCTACGAAAAAAGAAAAAACATGGCTAAAGTTTCGTGACAGCCAGTGAGAAAGCATTAAAGAAAATTAAGGAAGAAATTCAGAGTCCACTGGACCCGATCAACTTGGTTAATCCAAAGGTTATAGCCATAGCGAACCAACCTCCAATCAAAACCCTAGCGGCCGAACGAACCGCCGGAGCCTTCCCTAATACAGCCCCCAACCACCCAAACACAGCCAAAGCCAAGGAAACAGCGGCAACCACCACCGCCAATCTTATTTTATAGTCTCTTATAAATGATGCAGCCAACAATGGCACCATTGCACCCAAAGAGAAAGCCAGAGCTGAGGCTGCAGCTGCTCGTAATGGATTAGGCAGACTCTCTTCATCCTCCTTTTCTTCTGTTGTTTCTCCATTATTATCTCCCTGTTCTCTGTCTCTGTTCATTTGGGCCAACTCTATATCAAGCTGTGAGTAAACAGAGACGAACTCACCTATGGCCATGCTACATGCACCAGCGACCAAGCCAGCGAATCCGGTGAGTATCATGGCTTTGATGTCTTGTTTTACAGCTCCAACACCCATCATCAACGATGCAGT
>JAWDEX010150099.1:5213-22613 GCA_035221805.1 Trichilia hirta | reverse complement strand
ATGCTACTGGGATACATTTCATCCCTAGCCCTTACCAACAATACTTATATTTAGTTTTTCTTCTTTTTGTTTTAATATAAGACTTGTTCTATATAGCTAAGTATGCCACCAGGGTACAGCTCATCACTAGCCTTTACCACCAAGGCTTATATTTAATTTTTCTCTTTCTTATCTTTTTTTTATCAATACCCTTAGATATTATTTATTATGAAATCATCAAAATAAATTATATAAAATTCTTCGTTTGCAACCCACAATCATGTGTTAAAGTGTGTGTATGATAAGAATGGTTCATGAAACTCTCGTATAATAAGTTTATAAAGAAACAAATAATGATATGAGAATTTACAAAATTTGAATAACTCAAATAAAATAAATAAAAAGACCTTATTATAAATTTAAAACATATATAAATAATAATAATATTATGAAGATGCGTCTCAAAAATTGAGAGAAGAAGAAATGACCCTTTACTCAACCATTTATATAAAAGTCAGACGATTGCTTCTTTTTTATACCACAATAAAAATATTTTAACACACATAAACACATAATAATACTTATAACTCTAACATTATTTAACATCAACTATTCTTACCTAATCTAATATAAGATATTATTTTAACGTCTTAATATAGAAAAAAAAGTATCAAAAATATTACCTGAGATAAAATTTTTACACAAGAAAAATTTCCAATAAACTATAAGAAAAAAAAGTTAAAAACGTAGCGTCAGATCTAGATTATACTTTTTATTGCTTTTCACTGACCAATCTATTTGAACTATCCTTAGATCAGGTTCATAAGAAAAATCTTATAATTAATCAATTAATTACTCAAGATTTGAGGCATAGATTAAGATCTAACGTGTTAAAGGTAAGATAAATTATTCTTTCATAGCTTGATCAAGAAAAGATAATAAAGGATCAAAGAAATTATTAATATTTAACAAACTAATAGGTTTTTAGTAAATATTCAATTGAGTCCATAAAGTAACTTGAAAAAGTTCTTCTAAACTACCAAAATTACCTGGAAGGCATATAAAGGCATCAGAGTTACACATCATTCTTGCAATATATTCATGCATTAAAAACACTTTTAACTCATCACTGACTATCTTTTTAAAACAATTTCCTGTAGTTAAAGGTATAAAAATAATACTAAACACTTGACTGTCTCCTAAATATGCTGTTGTCGACACATATCCTATTAACTCTAAGCTACCTTCTTTATAGACCAAATAAATTTTTCTTTCAGCTAAAATTTAACCCAAATTGCTAGTATTATTTAAAAACTCTTTGTATTTTTTCAGACTTGTTCTACAAAAGATACAAATATTTTGAATTTGATGTACTGACATTTTTTTTATTTCTAATTAAACTTGACTTTGTAAATGAAAAATAATGATGCATATTTATAGATAAAATAATAATTATTGTACAAGTAAAAATAATAAAATATATTTATATAGTAAAAGATAAAATAATAATGACATCTATATAAGTAGGCTAACTATTAATAAATAATAAAATAAAAATAGTTATAATAAATACATATATACAGTAATTAGGTTGATGTCTTCCTTCAAAAATGGCTTGAACATTCTTTGTGGATCAAAGATGGACTTTCCTTCTAATTTTCTTACAAATTGATAAATATGGTCATTTACAACGAGATTTCTAATACTATATCGCTCGTGCTTATTTCAGAATAGTTTCTATAATTTTAAAAGCTTACGTTGGACTAATTCACAAGAATGTGTTTCAAGAGTCAATAGAATATTATCTAAAGATTCGTTACTCAATCCATTCTTAATTAATTAGATTTTGTCTTCACAATAATTAGAAAGATATCTCAAAGAGTGATATCGCTTATTACAATTTCATCTCGCACATTTGTGACAAATTTATAATCTTTTTACTCGTCGTTTCTTAGAGTAAGGACTCTTACCTAAGCCAGGCATATGAGCAGTGAAGAGATTAGCAGATTGTCCACTTAGTCAAATTTTTGCTTCAATCAACTATCTTATATCTTGAGGGATGCCGTTATCCATAAGAATTTTTAATGTGATCACTCTAATTTTATATATTTTCACCAAACTATTTACAGGAAGCGCAGAAAGTCGATTATGCAATTTTAGCATAACTTCATCCTTATTTAACTATATCAAACTGAAATCTAACAAATTATCATTATTAGTGACTTATTCAAGAGCAATAAAACTATTCTACAAAACAAACGAATGATTATTAATATGATTTTTAATGGTTAAAATTCTTTCAACTCAATTTTATAAATAAATAAAATAATTACATATTTTTATAGTAGAGAAAAAGGTAAAATAATAGTAATATCTATATAGACTAGCTCAGCAAAAGTCAAAAGAAAAATAGTAAATATTTACATTATTGGCAAATTTGTTAGAATTATTCTAATGATTAATTTGAAAATATGACATATCACTATCAAAATTCATCACTTTGAGCTAAGATATAAACTTATCAAATAATTTTGATAGAACTATTTAAAAATTGAACCTTATATCATTATCATAAATTTGGTACCTCGAGCTTTATTTATAAAATAGAAATAAAATTTATAGAAAATAAAATTGAGTTATGACAATCACTTGTGGACCCCTCAGACGGGAGGCATGACACATACATAAAGGGGTGGAGGGAGGAAAGGGTTGATTGGGCTTGATGTTCAAGAGAATAACAACAATGTAGAAAAGGCTTAATGGGTTATTGGGTCATTAGGCACAGTCAAACATTTTTAGCCTTACTCTGAAAAAAGGTCTCAAGCATCATAGAAAATCCTGAGATCTCCTTGTGATCACGACTTTGAATTACTAAAGTCGAGATCTTACCAACTGAAGAGGCCCCAACCATGATGTCACAAGGGTCTTAGCTGAAAGCAATTATCCAGAGATCTATCTGTTAGCCAAAAAGAAGGACCACGAGTGAGATGAGAACCCAAGACTTTAAATTTTACAGGGGCCTCGAATGTAGTAAAGGAATTCAAAATTTCACGTCCTGACAAAGATTGAGCAAATAGTGTTACAAAGGTCTCAGGTAAAACAACTAAGATTAAAACTGACTCTAGGAAGAGAAAGTCTTATGTATAACGCAAAATTTTAAAATCGTCAAACAACAGTTATTTTGGTTGTTGACAAATTCAAACCTCCTAGACTTTTTTTAAAATAAAGAAGAATCAAGGTCTAGTGGTTGTATCAAACAAAAAGGGCCCACGATCTCATGATCTTCAAAAATTAATTAAGAATCCGCAAGACGTGATACTGTTGTAGAGAATGACGAATAAAAGATGCTATGAGAAGACTTCTAGGGGTTAAAAAAGGAGGTTTTAATTTCCTTTAAAAGATATACTTCTATTTTTATTTTATTTTTTCTAAAACAATTCTATCTTAAAGATTGAAAAATTTTTCTGAAATGCTGACTTTACGCCTTATTACTATTCTAATTTCAAGTGTTTAGGACATCTTGCAAGTAAAAAATAAAAATTAGCTACTTAAAATTTTAGGATAAATTTATGTCTTAAGTTTTCGAAAAAGGGTCAAGGAAAATGAGTACCAATAATGTTTGACGTTGTGAAAACATGTTGGGTACAAGAATTGAACAGGAAGAGATACACTGAGTAGTAAGCATTGTTGGTTTGGTTCAACCATCTATCTCATTTCCGGTTTCTCATATCCACAAAATAATATAAATTCAAGGATATATATTATTAAGAAAATTTCCAAAAATAAAACTTCATCAATTACTTTTGTTGATATAGAACCAAAGACGTGTCATTTTCTAAATTCTGTGGGGGATGTAGGTTGAAGGTTTATAACAAAAACCTTCGTAGGTTCGTATTGTGTTAATAAATGATGGATCACTTATTTATTCTTTTTTTTTTTATGCCAAATAATAACTTGGTAAATTTTATATAAAAAGTCACCAAGTGATGGGAATGCTTTGTTTTTGGATAAAATTTTAAAAAATTCTAACAACCAATCATTTCAAATAAGTAGAAATATAATATTTTGTATTTTTATGAAATAAAAGAAATAAAATATTTGATAAATTTATAATATTGTTAAATTAATTTGTACAAATAAAATTTGAATAAATTTTTAATAAAAAATTATTGTGAATTAATTAAATTAATCGATTCAATTATTTAACTTACATGGATCAATAAGAATGGAGCGTGAAACGACGCCGTTCCAGTATTGTAATTTGAAGCGTACTGCGCGTGGATCCTCCTGAAGGCAAGCTGCCTTGATTTTTCACTGGAAGGAAGATTCCTTTCCCTTTTGCCGAAATTGTCCCCATCCTTTTATTCCCGCCTCTGCGGGGAGGGCCAAGGTTAAGGATAAAATTGTCTTATTGATAAAGTCCGTATCTGTACTGGGCCTCCATCCGACGTCTGTCGTTATGCTTTTGAATAAATCATTTTAATTTTAGAAGAGTTTCAAATAACCTATACGATTGTGTTAAATAGCAAATACTTTTATTTTATATTCGATGGCAAAAGTCTTTTTAAAAATTAAGCATTACAATAAATATTTCTCTCAAATTAATTTTTTGATTTTTTCTAGTATAATAACCATTATATTTTTTATTTTTATTAAAAATAAAATTTTAAAAATTATATAAAATACATAAAATCATTATTAAAAAATTACATAAAATATCAATAAAATTTATATTTAAAAAAATTTATAAATTATTATTTAATTTTTTTAAAACTTTTATATTTTTATAAAAATTAGAAGTACGTATATATTATATCATAAAAAAGACAAAACGTTAAAAAAGTTAACTTCGCATAAGGATTTATCATAACGCTCAAACGTTAAAAAGTTTTTCATTTCCTTTAATTTTATTGTCGGGGTTTTGATATCACCTCCTTTGGATCATAAATTCAAAACTGCATTCGCCGAATTTGAAATGGCGGAGAGAATATTGTGTTGTCATCTTGTGAGTAGTCTGTCAGATAAGATATCTCCTCGTCCTATCGAATCTTGTGGACGTCTTTCGGACTTTGGCATTACTATTGTTGGGGATGATAAGCACGTGACTAGTCTCCCCCACACACATACGCGTCCCACCTCTCTGTAACCAAGTGGAGCATCTGATGTGTACCACGTGGATCGGCCGCTACATTGTGGCACGGAGAGCACCAGTTGGTGAGGACGTGGAATGCATAGGGGATATGATCATCCATGCATGAAATGGACTACGACAAAACACAATTAAGTTTTATTAGTTTTTCTCATCCTTTCTTTTATTTTTTTAATTTTATTTCTATTTTATTTTTAACTCTCTTTTCTATTTGCCTCTAAAATTCGAGATAAGTTAATCCATTTTTTCTTA
Organism: Trichilia hirta; assembly: GCA_035221805.1. Taxonomy (NCBI): domain Eukaryota; kingdom Viridiplantae; phylum Streptophyta; class Magnoliopsida; order Sapindales; family Meliaceae; genus Trichilia; species Trichilia hirta. Next base: position 17,233 of record JAWDEX010150099.1, on the reverse strand, counting down.
TAATATCAAATACTGTGCAGGCGACAAACAAGAATAAAAATATTAAAAATTAAACCAATCAATTTAGGATTATAGATATATGGGTTTCGTTTAGAAATATGAAGTTTGTATTGTGATTTGAAAAAAATAAATAAAAATATATTTAATATAAATTTTTAATAAAATTCAGTTATTATTATATTAATATTTAAACTTTTAAATTATAACAATCACAACTTAAAAAAATTATTACATCACAATAAGAAATGTCGATATAATTTATAATAATCTTTTTAAATTCTTTGAAACATTAGATGTAATTTGTATTTTTTTTTTTTAACAAAATTTTTTAAAAATCATTACACCTTAGCATATATAAAATTATAATAATCTTTCAAATTCTTTTGTATGAATCATCATATTCTTTGAAATTTTAAATATTTGAATCTTATCGAAAATCTAATTGCTTGAATGCCTAAAATTGTTTTTTCTCCCATTTCCTCTAATCTCCTTGCTTGAAATCATAAGTTGACCAGTAGTCTACTTGAAAGGGTCTTCTAAATGGGCCTTTGTCATATGACATGGGTCTTATTGACAAGATCTAAGCCCATTCAAACTTATCTGGTACTAGGCCTAACCCATTACTACCCAACCAGCTCACAATTCTAAACACAAAATATTCTTCATATTAAAAGATAGAAAATTTATAAAACAAATAATGTGATCCATTTTTTAAGTTTAGTCTTGTAAATATTAATCAAGAAATTGGTAAAAAGACTTTGAATTCCAATTCAATGCCTTGCCTTAAAAGAAATTCATCCAAATTTTTATTCCGACTGAATATCCTTTTTTTCAAAAACCCGCACCATATTCGAATTTTTCACCAAATTTTGGTTCAATCATTTTACTTTGAATCTAGTTTCGATTCTACTAATGTTCAACTTTGTCATCCCCGATTTAAAGCAATAATGGGTGTTTTCTCGGCCAATGCAAAAACAATCTTATAGGAATCATTGTCCAAATATTTTCAACATCTAAAATCATCATTTATTCTTATTTTTCTTTTTCTTTTTCTTTTTCTACCTCCCAATCAAAAAAAAGTTGCATCACTTTTTAGAAAAATTACTATACAATAATAATGACAAAAATATTTATGATATAAAAGCGACTTTGAATGAAAAATGCAGAAAAAAATATTTATTTTTAAGTTTAGGTGATATTAGAGTATCCATAAAAATTTGTTTCTAGAATCACTAATAAAATTTTCTTTTAAGTCAAAAAGTTTATTTTAACATTTATTTTAATATTTTGAAATAACATTTATTTTAAGTCAAAAAGTTTGTGACAAAAATTCTTATAAAATTTTAAAATACCATTTAAATTTTTGTCAAAATATTTATGACAAATAACTCCTGTAGTTTAGAGGAGTGACAAAAATTTCATTCACTAAAAATAAAAATACATGTTTTGTAATATAAAATTTTAATTTTTATCGTATAAATCCTTAAATCATAATAATTGAATATTCTTTTAAAATATTTTAAATTTTATTGATAAATTTAATAATTTAATTTATAATACTTTATATTAAAAAAATTTATAAATTAAATTTAAATATTTTTATTTTATATTCATAAAAGTTTATGAATTTATTTTTATTTTATAATTTAAATTTATAAAAGTTTTATTTTATTTTAACTTTTAAAAATTAAATAAAAATAATTTAAATATTTTATATAAATTATTGAACGATTATAATATTGTATACTATAAAAGAATTTAGTTTATAATTTTATATTAATATGTACTTTTAAAAAAAATTATTAAATATAAATATAAAATTATAAATTAATTTTTTAATTTTATAATAATTTATACTAAAAAAATTTATAAGTTAATTATTAAAAATTAAATTTAAAATATTTTTTACTTTATATTCATAAAAGTTTATGAATTTTTTTTATAATTTAAATTTAAATTATACTTTTATATTTATATTTAACGAATTTTTTAAAAGGTGATTATAAATATTAAATTATAAATTAATTTTTTTTTTAAAGTATTAGATATTATAGTCATTCAATAATTTAAATAAAATATTTAAATTATTTTTATTTAATTTTTAAAATTAAAAATAAAACAAAATTTTTATAAATTTAAATTATAAAATAAAAATAAATTTATTAATTTTTATGAATATAAAATAAAAAATATTTTAATTTTAATTTTTTAAAATTTAATTTATAAATTTTTTTAATATAAAGTATTAAATTTATAAATTAAATTTAAAATACTTTTGAAATTTTTAATTATTTTAGTTTAAAAATTTATATGATAAAAATTAAAATTTTATATAATAAAAATTAAAAATTTATATAATAGAAATATATATTTTTTATTTTTAATGAAAATTTTTTGTCATTTTTGTAAATTATAAGAAATATTTATTATAAATATTTTGATAAAAAATAAATAATATTTTAAAAAATTATATTGATAAGAGGATAAATATTATTTTAAAAAATTATAAAAAAAAAAGTACTTTTTATTATTCTGATCCTAATTTATCACCGATGTTAAAATTATCCACAAATTACGATGGTTTGGTTTACGTGCTTGATTGATTGCTTGATTGATTGATGCAACCAATTTGTTCTAATTCTAACAATCATGGAGAGACAAACCATAGAAAATAAAACAATTTATTTGACACAACATAGCATAAAAAGACTGCACTGACATTACTTGCCTCTTTGAAACTTCAATCCATACATCGACCATAGTTTTCCATACATTTCTTAAACTACACCTCTATGAGTATCATTGACAACTTGGAAAATATAACCTAAATTATACTTATCAATATACAATTTCTATATTAAAGGAAGAGAAAATTATCTTTCTTGCATTTACTTGATGTTAATATGATAAGATGGATCAACAACATCGAATTATTTCAATATTTAGTGAGATCGGGATAAAATAAAATATTTAAATTTATTTATATATTTTTATTTTAATAAGATTTGTATAATTACTAAAATGAGTTTGCATTATTAATCTTCGTTTTTTTCGTTTAAATATATCTTGATGAGACTTTAGAATATGAAGATGACAATGGAAAAGAAATTGAAGATTGAAAGCAAAGTTTAATCATGGATTTCCCCATCATACAACTCATCGTGCCCATTAAATGAATTTAATCTAACATTGTGCTTTTATGTCAATTTGTCGTGACAAGTGGGACATGGAAGAATTTTAATTGCCTAAACCATCCATCCAATGGGTCATGATAATTTTATTTTTATTGAATTATTAATATTTTAATTAGAAAGCACAATATGACAAGATTAATAAATAATAAATTAAAAAAAAATAGTGTTAATCGAATAACTTATTTAGGATAATTTTATAATTAAAATTTTAAACCATTTTATTGATTATTTACTTGTTATAAATATATTTTAATAAAAATTTTATAATTAATTTAATATAATTACATTCAAATAAAAATAAAATAAGTAAATTAAAGAGAAGTTAAATTAAAAAAATAAAAAAATATCTATTACTAAAAATATAAATAAATTTCTTTAAGTAAAAATATTTTTTAATCTTTTGAAAATTCCCATCCAATAAAAATCAAACCTTACAAAAGAATTTAATATTAAAAAAAAAATTCTTTTTCGCCAATAACGAAGACATTCTAATATTGAATTTCAATTTTATCTTATAACATTTTTATTGTAACTTAAATTTGATAGCTTTAATTAGAGGAAACTTAAGATTCGATTGTAAAACAATTTAATTAATTTGAGTTATATTAAGAATTTCAGTTTGCATCATAAAATTTGTATTCTAAATGATGTCAAAATTAATAAATTGTAATTACATATTCTCACATATGAATTTTAATAAATTTTAAATAATTAATATATATATATAAAAAAAGTAATAATGGTATGTTAGAAAAACATAATATCACACAACAAAATAAATTAAGATTCCTATTATTACGCATTTAATTTTGTGTTGTGTTGAAGAAAAAAACTGATGACCTGATTAACAATATTCTTATGATGATGAAATTAATGTAATTAAGCTTAATTAATTATTATAATTGTGGAGATAGTTTCTAGAATTCGTTTGAATACTTTGAACTGATATAATCAAATTACTTTCTTTAGGGTCTACTCTTGTTTAAGTTCGAAATTATATATAGAATAACGAAAATTTTGAATATGTAAAATTTAAAAATATATATATAATGATAAAATAAAATATAAATCTTATCCCTAACCCTTATTTAGGATTGGATATTGTATTTTAAAAATAAAATTAAAAATATTTTTAATATTATTAATTTTAATAAAATTTATATATTTTTATTTAAATATTTAATATCTATAATTTTTATGTCCGAGCCTTAATTGATGGTATCAATAGCACTACGAAAGTCACGATGATGATATAAACAATGAAATAAAACTCTGTTGATTTTTCACTAATTTACAGAATAAAAAAAAAAAAATATGAATTTGAGACCTTGTTAACGCAAAATTCATTTATATCATCTTTTCTTTTATAGTTTGATTAAAAGAACACCCGTGATCGAGAATGATCTAACGGTTAATTTTATTTGATTCTTAAGAATATATAAATTAAACGTTGGAAAAAATATATATAAAAATTAAGAAAAAAATTGCTTCATACTTGTAAAAAATTAATAACATTAATATTCACAAAATATGGAATTAATTGATATATCCTTCAATTAGTAAATCAATTAAAAGTCACTGAATTTACAAGAGATAGTAATCACTAGATACTCTCTCTATTATCCCACGATCCTCAACCGATTGAACTCGGATGACTCACCTACTATTAGCCATTACCTTTTTACAAAAACGACAGTGTTATATATAAAGATACCTTTATAAATGAAAAAAAAAATGCTCACTCAAAATAAATAAATAAATAATAATTAGTTAATCTTCCCAACTCGGTAACTCAGACGAGTCACCTCATTCCACTCCGAGTCGATCAACACACTGATTTATCAGCCAACTCGGGGAGCAACGGCCTTGATTCGTTCATAAACTGGAGACTGTCCCTCATGCCGACGTGGCAGCATCTCTGAAACTCCTCAACGTTCCAAAGCCGATCCGATTTGGCCGATTCGGTTTGGGAGACGACCCGGAGAATCTCCTCGAAGGTGGTCTCGTCACAGGGGATGATTAAGGGTCCGACGTTTCTGAAACCGTACTCCTCTTCGGCCTGTACGAGGAGCCGCTTGAAGATTGGGTGGTTCAGGTACGTCGCTCGCACGATAAACCTTCTACAACTGGTCCCCACGCAGACCGCCAGGTGTCCGGCGGGAACATCTGACGGCGCACGTGAAGCGGTAATCCTTGCCTTCCTACGCCACTCCCTCAACATCTGTCTGATCCTGACAATGTGACGTATTCTGTTGGACTTGGACATTCCTGGAAAACGAGTGAGAAAACGAAGAACAACGAGAGAAAGTGCGGAGACTGGGAGTGCAGTGGTTTGGTCTTTGCTTGCAAACTTGCCTGGGGGGCTCTTATAGCATTAAAAGACCGTTAAAAGACTCATCTATCCTCAAAATTTAATATATTTCCGAGATTGTGTCTGTTGTTTGAGTAGGGGATGGTTTTCCAGCAACGTAACGCTGGATTAATATATATTTTTAGTTTCTTAATAATTGTGCATGATTTGATTCCATTTTAGAATTAATTAAATTTAAATTATGAATTGAAATAATCATGATTAAGAAAATAAAAAAAAAAAAATTTACGTTTTAATCAACTCTATATATGAATTAAATAAATAATATAGTGATAACAAATATAATATATTTCCCAAAAATTTCCTCTGATATTATTATTATTAAAGTTGTTTGAAATTTCTATACATTTTTTATTTATTTATTTATTTTTTTTTGCATTGCTTTTGTGAATCAATTTAGCTACTCATCCTAGTTTTTTTCTTTGCCTAACTTTATGATATATTTTCTTGGTATGGATGTTAGATTTTGCTCTTGATTGAAAGCACACCCTTTTTAATTATTTCCATTTCGATTTAATATTTTGAGTCACTTTCAATTAATTTTTCTAATATAATATAGTTTATGAAGATTATTTTTTCTTATAATTTTTTTAATAAGTATTAGAATTATTGATAAACTTGCTAATATATATTAGAGTTAATTTCTTTCTTTTTTTCATTGATTAATCTGATTTCCTTAACAAAATTTATGAAATTTATCTTCCAAAATTGTGTGAAATATACAAATTACCAATTTCACTGGTTTATATGCACATATAGAATTGAAAAAATTGAGTTCCTTGTTGTATATACATTTTTTTATAGGAGGGAGAGTATATTGGATAAATAACTATAATTATTAGGTGTTTTTAATAAAAAAAAATGGTAAATTTGTGAGTGTTTATATAAGTTTTAGTAAAGTCGTGTTAATAATTTTTATTTGACTTAAATTATATGTAAATATTTTATTTCGATTTTATAGAAAACAATTACATGAATGAGATAAATTTTATAATATTTTGCGAATGAAATTTAAAATGAAAAAAGATTAGTAATTTATAATTACATGATAATAGTAAGTTTGGTTTAATTATTTTTTCTATATGTTAATTGAAAATGTCAAGCAAATAATCGATGACATTATTTAAAATTGTTAATTATTATTTAAAGCATTAAGGGTATTAATTCGAATCATTTCATTTTCTTTTTGAGTTGTCAAATCTATTTATGTTATTTCATTAAATTTATAATAAATAGAATTAACTTTTAAATCTATTAAACACAAAATCTCAAATATATTTCTATTTTGATTTGCATATTTATTAAATTTCCACTTTTAATATAATAGAATAAACGATTAAATATTCTATTATATTCCTTTAAAATTCTTCAGTTGAATTGTTAAATTGATGTTTTCTTTCATATTATGATATTTGCGCTTATAATTAAAAAGGTTTTTAATAATACTAATTTTTAATAAAATTTATATATTTTTATATTAATATATAATATATAAATTTTTATTTCATTAAAATTTTAATTTAAAAGTCACTAAAGCCTAATATTGCCTAAATTTTATACCAGCTAAATCTCAAATGCCATGATTCAATTAGAAATTGTAAATTTGAATTATATAATTATTCATTTTTTTATGCTCTAATCTAATTATGATATGATTTTATTTGATTAGATTCCATTTATCTTTGAAATGCTAGACTGCATATAATCCCAAAATCTTAACAATTAGCTAAATTAATGACCTTGGCATGCCTCGAATAATTTTCATAAATACTCCTTCAATATGATATAATTTCAATTAATTAGCAATTGGAGTGCATGTGCTAATCATATATATGGATTATAACTAATTAACATTAATCAATAAGTGGGGTTTTACAGCTGCTTTCTCTGTTTTTGGTAGATTTAATATTATTAACTAAGGAGTTTCTAATAAATACATTAGAGGTTTCCTTTTTATTTGATTTTCTATTTCGAAGTAAGAGGTCAAGAAAAGACCTTAATTTTCATTATTGTTTTTTCTAAATATATATAAACATATAGGTAATGTTAATGGGAGTTTATTTTCCTTTCTACTAGATACAGCAGTTTGATCTAAGACCCAACATTTATTTAAAATTATGGTGATTGGTGAGTAAAGGAAAACTTTAAATGACTGGTAGAGTGGGCAATGGCCTTTCAATGAGCAATAACAATAATTTCTCAATAGTAAATTAATTAATCAACTCAACGAATTAAAAGATTAAAGATGAAAATGACATATAATAATAATAATAATAATAATATATTATTAGTATTATTATTACTATCATTTATATAATTTTTATTGTGTCTTTTGCTCCTAATCCCATGATCTCCTGTCTCCCAGTATCTTTTTAACACAGTAATCCTGATTAAATTAGTAAATAAAAATTAGATTTAGGGAATATATGCCCGGGCCATGTTTTGTGGACTGACAAGATGGGTTATTTTGGATCTACGCATACTTTCAGCATTGAAAAAGTACTTTTCCGGCAAGTGCTTCTGTGGAGAGAAAAGTGATTGTTGGCAAAGGCCAGGTGATGGGAAAAATAATTTTGTACCTCAAAGACTGCTTTCATTATTCAAGCTCTCTGGTAGCTGTCGCTCTAACCAACCCAACATTATGCCGTCTTATTCTTGTTAAATGCACTTAACTGCCATCATGATTAATAATAAAACTACATTTTACAGATCGATCATTATGTCTACTATTGGCTTATCTATCCAATCATGAAAGTGCTTTTGGACATGCTATTATTTTATGGGCAGAAAGTGAAGTGTTGGTGCATGTCAAAAGCAAGTCTCGTATTTGCTTCATTTTTATTTTTTATTTTTCGCTCTTCTTCTGCAATGATATGGAACCATACACCTATAATAATGAAAGTGCTTCTACACTACTGAGGATGCTGTTGATGCGTATTATTTTATGGGGCAAAAAGTGCAAACTGATGACAAGGCAAGCATCTATACTTTTTCAGTTATTAGATAATACAGCCAATTCGTTTGGCCTTTTCTTTTATCTTTTCTGTAATAAAATGGAACCACTCTTTGTTTAATTATTTCCAATTTGTTTATTTTCTCCATCTTCAAAGTTTTGGTGGTCCATGAGACATTGACTATTAATTAGAATCGGTGATTTGGGATTAAATCTAATGTCCCATTTTCAAACACACTCTTGACTTCTCTACAAAAAGCAAATGCATGTAATGCAAATGAATAAGATATACAGTCAATAGTAAGATTACGCATACAAATTAACTATCAGACAAACTCATCGAGTATAAAAATTAAAAAAATAATAATATTATAAAATAGTTTCTAGTCTGAGCGTGTAAGAAAAATCATCTCAAATGGCAGATAATTTTCTATGTTTTCCAGAATCCACGTGCTCTGAAAAAAGTAGTTTTCTCAATTTTCAGCTTCATCAGTTCGACTACTTGCCGATATTTCAGTTTCCGATAATATTTAGACTTAAATTATTGTACCAAACTGTTTAAACCTGTCTAACCCATGTACATAAACTCACCATATCCAAGTCCAAATCTTTTAATACATATATTTTATGAATTTTAGAATAATTTTTTCATATAATACATTGAACATCACTATTATGTTTCTGATAAACCGACAGAATATATATTGAAATCAGTTCAAAAACTTGAGAAGTAGAAGATTCAGAGATTCATAATTTATAAACAAGTGATGATCATCGGTATTAATTGTTATACAATTACGAGTACAGAATAAATCATCCATAAATAACCTTGAAGTTTAAATAAATGGGAAAAAATTAAAAACAAATAAGAGATGGTACAATATTACGCACTTCGACGATTCAACATAGAAAATTTAGTGGTGTCATATATTTTTGTTCCTTAATGATGTGATCAGATTAGATTAGGTTAGATTGATATTCTGTTTGTCTTTGAAATGCACGAAAAAACCCATCAGAGCTGGCCCACGATGATATCCTGAAATAAAACTGCATAATTAAACATCCTTGACTGATTGCTTTCATGCATTTATATATGTATTTGTGTGTGTGTGTAGATTTTGTTTCTAATAAAAGCATCATATATTGTGCAAATTGACATTCATAATTTTAGTGGGTTATTTTCTTTTGCTTTAAGACATTGTGTATTGCATGATCATCATATTTGTATGTTATTCAAAAAATTTTGTTATGCATATATATTAGGTTACATTGATAGTAGAAGTGCCCTAAATTTAGTGATATAAAAAAATAGTTTAAGAATTTATAAAATATGTAATATTTTTTAGTATGTATTTACTTATGACGATAATTATATTAAATAACTGTGAAATTTTATGATGTATAGTAACAGATTAAGGTTAATTAATGAAATAATAATATTGAAACTATTTCACCTAATAATTTTTATTAATTCATTTATTGTTTTGTTTCGTTCGAGCTCGAAGGAAGGATTTGTTGTCTCCCAGTATCTTTTAGCTCAGTAATCATGATTAAAATACTAAATAATGTTAAGATTTAGAGCACATATGCCGGATGTTGTTGATGATCTCTAACTCAATGGGCCATCCCATTTTGGATCGAAGCATACTTTCAGCACTGCAAATAAAAATGTATGCAGTTGCAGAAAGTGCTTCTGCCAAGGAAAATGCTCGCTGGAAGTTGTCAAGGCAACAATGTCTTTTCCATCAAATACTGCCTACGAGAAGATCTGTCTTCCACTCTAACCAACCCAACAATCAACGTTATGCTGCTTCTTGCTTTCGTTAAAAAGCACTTTACTGCCACCATCAATAATCATTATGTTATTATATATATTCTGTATAATAGACAAGCTCATTCACGAAACTACGAGCTATTTTACAGACGAAGAAAGTTTATTATTTTATAGGCATGCTGAAAGGGGAAACATTCATTGTTATTAATTAATTCAAATGATATACAGTAAATTCTTTTTCATCTTTTCTGCAAGATGTAATAATGGAGTCAATCACCGCTAAGTTTGCTAGAGTGAGCTAGCCATAGATCATTCAAAGAAAATATTTGCAAATTGAAGGAGCACTTTCAAACTGCGAATGAGAAGGAAAACATTAAACGTCCCCAGTAGTCAATATTTGGGTTGCATTTTCCTCTTCCCATATTTTTTTTTTCTGAAAGTGGAGCCATGTACTGGCCATTTTGTTTGTTTTCTTCTCCATCTGCAACTATTGCTGGTCCATATGAATATTAACTATAGGGAAAAACATGACATTGATATAATTGGTGAGAATTTTAATCTATTGATTCAATTATATCAACTAACGCTGTCTTCCCTACGAGTCCATGCACATGCATGCATGCACTGATCATCTCCTAATTTAATTAATAAACAACTTCTAATATGGTAGAAACAACTAAACACATGCAAATTAATCGAAAATAAATAACATCAAGTAGATTATTTTTTCTCAAAAATAAATAAAGAGAACTGAATGGTCATTGCTTGTTATTGGTCTGGTGAAAATTATCTAATTCAAGTTGATTAAAGAGATCAAAAATTTTCTTTATTCTACTTAAACGTCTCTGTTTAATTAATTAATTGCTAATGCTAATATTTTCAGTTGTACATAAATTTATCAGTTTACACTTTACCAAATGGATACATAAAACTTAACCCCATTTTGTAATGTAATCGAAACATGCCATATCAATTTCCAATTCTTTAGGTAGATTTATTTCATAAAAAACAAAGAAAATATTCCTTTCATACAGAATAAAATTTAAACGTCAGTGTATTGACTGTTCCTTATAATCCGACATGCAGAAAAAAAATTGAAGCAGAGAGATTCAAAGTTGTGTATAAAGTATACAATAATAATTATTACTATAACATTACTTTTAAGTATTCAATTTGACATTAAAAACTGCTTAAAGAGAATGGGCAACTAGTTTTCCAACTACCATGTTATAGCTGTTGCCAATTGGAACAATCTATTAATTAATTTGTAGTAGAAAACGAAGTGTTTCAACGTGCTAATAATAATTAATACCCCTTCGTCTTAGTTTAAAGGAGGTGAATAAGACTTTGTAGATTAACATTTGCTTTTGCTGAACCCTGAAAGTCATTCCATGCGTCCATTTTTCTTGTCTATCATGTTTCTTTGCGGTGCCTCTTTTTGTGTGAAAAAAATATTTTACTTGTAATTTGCACAAGGGTGTGTTTGGAAGTGGTGGAGAATTTAATTATTGTCCTGAGACACAAATAGCGTCCTTTAAAATTTATTTAAAGGGTAAGATATTCTTGCATTAATCTTGTTAGAGTTTAATACTATAGTTGTCATTGAATTTTATTTTAGCATTTGATTAGTTTAGCTCAAGATTTGGATTCGCTTTTCTTTAATTGTTTAAATCACGAAAGTAGAAATGTATAAACAACTTTAGGATTTATGGGCTTCGGCTTCAACCC
>JAWDEX010150063.1:0-22948 GCA_035221805.1 Trichilia hirta | reverse complement strand
ATCCACTTTTGATCGAAATCAGATCATCACCGGTGCTAATATAACAGTCTTTAATGCAGACATCATCAGAAGAGTCTGGATCCAAATAGATGTAAAAGTGAGAACCCCATTATGTTCAAAAGTAAGAGATATATGTTTAGAGAAAAATGCATATTTGGTTAGAGCTTAAATGTTGGGAATTTCCCTATTATTTCAAGTTTTCGGACTTGATGGTTGTACAACATGGCAAGAGATCTGATCATATTTTGGTTTTATGTAAAACTTAAAGAGTAAAAATTGTCAAAATCTCTCACTTAGATCGATTCCCATTCTGAAGCCCAAAGAGCTCATTTGCTTCATTGCTAATGCAACATAGAGCTAGAAGCTTGAGATTCTCATGTGGCATCTTATATGCAAAGTATTTGAACTCAAACTAGAAAAGTTTTGAGAACATCAATTCTGTAAAGTTTCAACCTGGCAGAAGATACTTACCTGGATCAATCCCATCTGTGTTTGGTGAATCAAGTGGAGCAAGAATAGTGACATTCTGCACTCTAACATGGCTGTTCATCAAGAAAAACAGACTCAACTCTCCCCCTAATTCAGTAAAGCTTCCCTTTTGTACAGTTTAATGGAAGAAAGAATACTTGGATCCAACAAACAAAGAACTTGCAGAAGGAACAAACCTGCAGTATACTGGATGAATAGTCCAGAATGGTGGATTTAAGAAGGTCAAATTTGAGATGACAATCCCAGTCGAGTTCATCAATTCAACCAGATGGGGTCGGGTATAATCCAGGGTTCCATTTCGAAACCAATCCCACCAGATGCTGCCTTGGCCATCAATAGTTCCATTATCACCTGCATGGAGCAATCAGTGGCATCAAGAAAATGGACAATAATATACGTTAGCTCTTTATCAATATCACCAACCGGTTATGACAACATCTGTCAAATTGCGTCCAAATATGAGGCTTCGATGTCTTCCACCAGGCAATTCCCTGCCTCTACCATATGATGGTAGAGGATTAACAACAGGCCAATCATCTGAGTTCTGAAACAATGCGGGGTAAGCTCTTTAGCATTATGTGCTAAGGTAATGTACTTATAACCTCAATGTTACTGCAGACTACAGCCAAATTGCACTTGGAGATCAAGCTATTAAAAATTTTCCTCAGACTAGGAAGTGGAACATTAATGATCAGAAGCAGTCAATCTCACATAATACAAGTACCCTTACCCTGTGGGGCATGATTTACCAACAAAGAAGCTAGATGAAACTTCCATTTCACAAACATTATAATGAGGCAAGAACTAACAGAATATGATTCCATTTACTAATATTTTCCAGCCACCATTTAATTGCAAGTACTCCTATGAGAAAGAGAGGCAAATTGCAGCTAATATAGAACGGTTCTGCGCATTCAATTTTGATAGGATGGAAAAAAATAAAATAAAATAGATGAAGGCTTACCATAGATCCAAGAATTACTGCATCCTTATCTAACCAAAGAGTTAGATGACTGATGAGATCGAAGCTTCCTGTCAACCACTGGCCAGCAGGGACAAAAAGCTTGGCCCCACCCTTGTCAGCAAATGAATTGAGATAGAATATAGCATTCTGAAAGGCTTTGGTGTTGAGAGTAAGACCATCTCCAACAGCTCCAAATTCAGTTATTGAGACACTATGAGGCCTAAAAGTCCCAGAATTGATTTGTTTGCATTTTAAGCTGCCTTTGACAGCCCATTGAGCATCACTAAACAATACTAGTACCAGAAGTACATCCACGAGCTAGAAAAGGAACATTTTGAAATCGTTTAATTATACAAAATTATCAATTCAATTTGTGTTCATAATAAGGATAATAAGCTGCATTGCTAATTAATCATGTCACTGATTGAAACTTAGAATATAGGGAAGGAAATTGAAAACAGAGAAAGGCATGCCAGATAAACAACAATAGAAAACCAAAACCTTTAATTTTTACAGTTTAAGACTTAATTGAAGCGTCCAAAAGTAATAAACGTGAAGATGTATCACCTAGGTCATGGATAAAATATCATCTTCACAAATTTCACGCTTTCCTTGTGGTTGATGAATAGAAAAGGTGACGAAATCAGCCACATTTTCCCAAAAAGATAAAGTAAGGCATGAAGAACCCAGTAATTAAAAACATATTGGCATCATTCGTGACTGACTTTCCGATGATTAAGTGCAGGCTGCCATTGAATAGTTTGTCGTGAAAACTAGTTTCAGATCTTACAGTAAATTTTCAGTTATTCATACTGAGAAGCAGCAAGAAGCACAGCAGAAAAGGAAACAAGAAGGAGAAGCGAAAAATTAAGCAGGGACGAAACAACTCACGGTAAAAGGTCTCCTCATATGATTGAGATCTGCTAGTTTTCCCTTAAGCCAAGCACCTTAAGATAGCTTTTTAACCGTTGTTGGACAACCAGACACTCACCTACTGATACTGATACCTCGTTATGAACAAAATAAAGAAAGAACGAGAAAGTTTTGACGAAGATGGTTGGTTTTAAGATCTTTCTTCTCTCTCTAGCAAAATATATGAATGATTAGATGGGTCATTGATAAAACCACCACCAGCACCCAAAGCAAAAAATCATTGAAAGTGACCGTTGCTGGCCGCCAAAAAATAAGCAGTAGGCCCCTCTCGTGTCTTCACCTGCTCCTCCCTTACCTCTCTTTCTCTCTCTCTCTCTCTCTCTCTCTCTCTCTCTCTCTCTCTCGTTCTATATTACACACTCCACAGTGATATTGATACAAAGAATTTAGATGAATAATGGAGGATGCCCAGAAAATTGTTTAAGGCTGTAGCAAGAAAAAGAGCTCTCCGGAATCGGAGATGGGGTGCTATACCATATATAGGTATATACTACTCTTTAGCTGCCAAAGATGAGTAATGTCAGAGTCTGTTAGTGGCTTTGTGTGTGTTTGATTCGATTTTGAAAGCTCTGACAGTTTGCTTTTTAGTTTTGGCCACTGCGAAGTTAAGAGAGGGAGAGCGTCTGAGAGTTTGTGGTGAGATTACAGAGGCGTAGTACTAGCATGGCTTGTAATGTTCTATGCATATGGCATCTTGGATTCAGTTACTCTTTCGTCTCTCTCATTCATGTTTTAAGGTTTGTAAATTGTAATATCCAAAAAAAAAGCCAGAAACTAACCTGTTTTTTCACATCATCACCTGTCAGCATTTTCTCTCTCTCTCTCTCAAAGAGACCCTGTAGGTATTGAGGTTCTAGTTAAAACAGACATTGACAAGAACTACCTCCTGAAGCACAGGCGAAATCTGGGTTTTTTCTGATACGTTAATTGATGATTGCTAAGGGCAAAACATTACAATTTACAACACAAACGGCGTCTTATTCAGTCAATTTCATTACTAAAGCCAAACCAAGAACACTTTTTATCTCTGTTAATCTTGCAACTAGCAACTGTTGCTAATCCCGAGAGTTTTCATCCTCTTAAAGACGGCCGAAAACAATTTTAACGAAAAGACTCCTGGATTTTATACAAAAAGACTGTAATAACCTTGATCAAAATGACCAAAATATCTCTGTCTCCGCCTGTACCCTGTTAACCTGTGGGCTAGTTTGGCTTTGGCAGCCGGGACCACCCCCTCCCCCGGCCGGCTCCATAAGGGGTTTGAAACTCCTGAAAAGGAAACCTCAACAATTTCACAAGTTGACCTTTTTCTGTTAATAAATATAAAAAATACCATTAATAATGTCATATGGATTTATATTCAGGCTAATTATAATAAATATCTACCAAGTAAAACGCGTAGACATTCCCTTATTTATGAAAATGCCCTCGATTTGGATCCGAATTCTACAATCAGTGCATGAAGTACTAGCAGAAGCAACTTGAGCAATTAAGAAAAAATGTCTACAAAACAGGGGACAAACGATAAATGCAAGGACAAGTGTTGTATATATTCAAAGCAAGTAATAAATAAAATTTCAGTCAGGTATCCAATGCCACCTTAACCAAAACATAACTGAACTATTGATGCTGTAAGAAGGATACTATATTCTATATGCATACACATATCACAATATCTGTCTTGAATGTGCCCATTTGTGTTGCCCATTGACATAGTATCATTGTGATAAATACGATAAAAGATAACGGTGTAGATTAACTAATCATCTCAATTAATGTAGCAAAAGCTAAATAGAGATTCTTAAAGAGAAAATAATTTTATTAAAATAAAGAGATGTTAGTAAAAACAAGGGTTTTGTAACTCTTTTATAATAAAACTCTAAAATACGATAAAAAAAAAAATTTAAATGCTTTTAATTACATAATTTTATAAAATCACCCAAATTAAATATTTTATAATATAATAAAATTTTAAAATTTAAAATAAAAAAATTAAAGCAAATGACAACTAAATTAGAATTTTCTGTAAAACGATAAAATTCCAACAATTTATATTAAAAAAATCCCAAAACAACTTTAAGAACAATATTTTAAACTTTGAAATGATAAAATTTGGGTAAAATCTACGAATTATTCTACTATCGAAAATTTCAAAACGATGTATTAAATGTCAAATTCTAAAATGCACGACTCTATAACTTGTGTGTTTTCAAATACATCATCAACTCAGCATAGCATATGTGTTTTCCAATACCATAACAACAGAACAGTCGCTTGCTTTGCTAATATGCAGATGTAGATCATTACCTGAATTATCTAAATCTTTCTTAGATTTTGCATAATATGCTTTTGTTAGTTTGTCTCGTAAAAAAGAAGATCAAGCGAGCAACTAGCAAAGAAAAACACATGCAATATGCACTACTTTTGCTTTATTTTCTTCCATAAGAAAAAAGATTACGGGAATAAAACATATCATAATAAAAATTCTCAAATATAACTAGACATTTATATTTTTTAAAAAAATAAAATTCTATTAAAAGGAAAACCTTTAATTTTATAATAGTATTAGTAAAATAAATTTTTGTATAAACTCTATTATTGTAAACTAATGTAGAAATTTTCTATTGATATTTCTTGTCGCGTATTTCACAAAAATATCTTATGTATAACATTGGATGTAATTTTGCTGTTAAATTTGATATATGAAATGTGTAATTTTGATTTAAATAATTATAAATTTAATATCAGGAACTGATTTTAAGGTACATGGGTATGGGATGGGTTGAATATTTTTTTCATCTTTATAATACATAAGCTTTCAATTCATAAAATCAGTGCGTTCTGGTACATGTGAGAGGGATACGTTCGCCAACTTGTATGCATGACTTAGTAACCATTTGATTGTATACCTTATACTAACTTCAATGGATCTTCAAAAACTAGAAATAAGAATAAGTGATTGCTTCTAATATACGATGAGGGCAACAAGTTCTAATTTTCCATGCCGACATTCTTCTTCTTCACAAGAAATCGTTGTCTTGGAGGGAAACTATATACTCAAATAATAGGATGATTTGTTAGGACTTACACATAAATTAGAACCTAGTATAATTATGATTAATTAATTAGTTCTTTGTTTTAAAGTTCTTAAGATTTTGTTCTCATGATCACGGTTTATTGATTCTTTAACATTACGCAAGACAACCGTAAAACCAAACTACTGGTAGGCCATTGTTATAAGAGTAACTACTAACTACGATTACAATGCTTGTTTCACCATACCACCAATTCTTGGTTTACACGTAAATATTCTCATTCAAAATAATTGTAACTGGACATTCTAGCTGATCTCTTCTAATTTGTTCACGCATTAATTATTCAATTAATTGATTACAGGTGGTCACAGACCATGAATATTTTCCCATTCTTAGTGCCAACACTGGATGGTGCGGGAATGCTTGACTTCTCTATAAGATTAAATTATAACCTTTTTTGGATCGATCTACCGACTCTTCGGGCTCTTATTAATATAAGAATATAATTGCCAGGACCATTTTTCATTAAAAACGGAACTTTACCATGTATTCATTGTAGTAATTTAACGCATTGGTTGAAGGTTTTCAGTCTTTTAGCAATGATGCAGATAGCAAAACATGCTGCCACGTGGGGATTACAGTCATCCCAGGATTAGGTGGATTGGGAAAAAAACGAAACAATTAATAATACCACGACCGTACAAAATTTTTGTAATAATTAGACTATCAATCATGGCTAATACGAAATCAGAAAAGCAAGCAATCCGGATAGGACTTTGGCCCAGGTCTCAAAAACATGTTGTACACTTTTGGAGCTCATCGGGCCCTCGAGGTTGATAATTTGAAGCCCGAACATTCTCATTTGGTTCGTTGGGTCCTTGTTTGAATGGTTTCATTATTTGCTATCTAAACTTCGGTTGCTTTTCTTCAAGCAGGTAGTGTACAGAACCTAATCATGGAAAACAGCAAAAGTGCCAGCGAAAAGCTTGTTGATGTACCAAAGCCACCAAGTCATGCTCCTGAGGAAACTGAATATGTCGGTTTCTGTTACATGGGTTCCTTTCTTTTTTTTCTTTTTTTTTTTTATTAAATTAATAATTTTTTAGGTTTTGATGGCCTTTTCCCTGAGAATGATATTTTTAGCTCGTTACTATTATGTGAAATTAAATTTCTTCCGGTGGTTAATTGCGTAGATGCGATGAAGGGGAACGTCTAGCTCGATTGCTCAAATTGATTCAGAGGTAACATAATTCCGATGCATGCAATTTTTTCACTAATAGTATACAGAACTTTTTCTTATTACATCGAAACAGGGAGATAGGATCAGCTCGAATTTTGGTTCGAGTTTTGTTACAATATGGTTCAAGTTTTGTTACAATATTTAATCATCAATTCTACGTCTCTTACTAATATCAGAAGTCTTGTTTCCTAGATTCTTATAGGGGTTTTTATGCAAAAGTGGCATTTTGTCGAGCACTCTCACCAGAGCTTGACTGATGTCGTGGCTCGAGTCGACACACTTTTGAGAAATGAGAATGGAGGCTATATAACTCACGTTCATTCCAATATGTAGAGAAGATGGGAGATTATTTAGGATGGAATTCCTCTTTTTTGGTTGAATACGGAAAGAAGTTTGTCGATTGGGGTTGTTTTCAAAGTTTTTTGTTGTTGTTGTTGTTGAGGTGGTGAAAATTCCTGCTTAATCTTATTGTTTACTATTATGTTATTGTGCGTGCATCTAATATCTGGAATATAAACGAGCAACTATTCTCGATTGGGTTCAATGAAGTCACTGGAGTTCTTGAACGGATGGCACCAAGGGCCAGTGCGGAAATCTCTTGGCAGCAACTTCCCGCATTCCATGGCAATAGGAAAGCACCTTCTGTTGAGCTTCAGGTTATTGCTTTCTCTCCATCTTTTCCAGGATGTTATTTCAAGTATTTTTGGAGCGTATGCCTCGTTATTATTTACTCTCATGCCCTGTGTAGGCATTCGCATATTTCATTCATGTAATGTAAATCAAAAATTTGTATTGCTAAAGATGAACGATGAATGTGTATTGCAAATGTAACAAACAAACAGTCTCCTAGATTTGGTCGAGGAACTCGTTTTCGACATACCTTGTTCATTGTGATGAAAAGATGCTAACGAAGCATATGCCATGCTTGGCTTTTATCAAGGAACGCCCCAGTCATCGTCGTTAAAGATAAGAAGGCGGTTCTCTTAGATTAGGTGAACTTGTCAAGCCAAAAACAGCAATTGCTGTTGGGATAAAGGTAACTGGTCACGATCTTGTAGATTATAAATCGTATAGTTCTGTAACCATGTTCTTCATTTACTGTTATCAATCGTTTCATTTAACCTACATATTAATTGATAGTGACTTGGCTTAGGCTAAAGGAAAAGGCATAAACTAACTTATCGACAAAATTCTTCTTGGTGAAGAAATAGATCTCAATTTGTCACAGACGCCCTTGCACTGATCAGAGTAACCTGCCAGTTACATGCTGTATTGCTGAAGTTGATAGATGACAAATTTGAAATGAACTAAAATTACGAAGCTATACATTGAGTTACTCTCACAAGTCAGATTGCAACAACAGTTGAGGACTTCCTAACAGTTCTTTTTCCATTTTCATGTCTGTCTGAATCGGCGTCGGGCATTAAGAAAGTATGCAAGGCGTTTCATTCATCATAAACCTTGCAGGGAGTTTTCTAAGATCTAAGTTAATCAGATTGTACAATAATTCTAAAATTATTTTCCGAATTTCAGTTGTGTGATTCCTCTATTGTGCAATTAACAAGATTTTCACATCACAAAATACACGGACCAAAATTCTAATCTGCAAATGATTACAGGCTATACACGATAGGAATAAATTTATGTTCCACTGTACTATTCTTTCTGAATTTTAGATAAAATTATTTTTAGATCTTATGCACTACCTTGGGGGCTGGAAACTGATGAGGATGACGACTCAGCTGCAACTGGATTTGTGCCCTTATTACTACTACCATTTGTGACGAGCTTGCCTGACTTGTCTGTCCGAGTCTTTTCCTGATCCTTACTTGCCAGCACGGGTTTAAACTGTCAAACAAAAGGTACAAGAAAAAGGAGAAAATAAGAATAAGCAATTACAATCAATCACAAAATTGTTGTGGAAAATCAATGATGCTAATGCTTCCATTTAATTATGAACCTGATATATGGAATAGATAACATTTCTTCTTATCTGTGCCATCATCTCTAAAAAAAGATTATAGCCTTCAAGCTTATACTCGATAAGTGGATCCCGCTGAGCATAGCCACGTAAGCCAACAGCTTGCTGTACAAACTTAAGTGCTTGCAAGTGTTCTTTCCACAGGCGATCAATGTTGCTCAAAATTAAGAACCTCTCAGCTTCCTTCATCACGCCTGGCACTTGTTCCTCCAGAGTATCCTGAAAGGTGACACAAAGGCAGGAAAACTTGTAGGATTATAAACAATGATTCACCTTAAACAAACTTCACCATTTATCCTCTCCGGCAGCCAGATTACATACTTTCGGGCGTGCAAAACTCAAAGATCATGAGTCATTCATCCATTAGATATGTAATTTTCAGTATGATACTGTGACTTGCAGAAATTTCCTTTTGATTATAGTGAAAGAAAACACTGACCCTTTTGTGCAAATATGCCTCACGACCTCGAACACGAAGGTAATCCTGCAAGTCCTCATAACTTGAGCACTTTCTCTTCAGTAAATCAGGGGTCAAATCATTTAACAGGTAACAGTATCTACATTTGAAGGATAAGTTTGTTAGTAAAATTGTATAAGGATATTTGAAGGATAAGGATAATTGTATTAGAGTCGATGCTAAAAGAGGAGATTCACAATAATCTGGACAGTTAAGGTTTTAATTGTACATATATCTACAAAACAACTTCTTTAGACAAATTGAAACCAGCAAATGTTTCCATGCAGTTTAGAAACTGTAAAACTCCAACAATAGAATATATGAATTAAAACATGTGACATGCATTATGATCCATCACATTGTATCGATGCCTCCATTTAGTTAAGCATAATACAGATTTTTTCCAACCGTGAAGAATAGAGAACGTAGGGTGCTTCTTACTGTTGAAGTTTTGCTATGAGTTTCTCAAGATCCCAGCTTTCCTTTGGAGCATCAGGACCAATATTTGCCTAGTCATTTAAAAAATTACAACCTCAGTAATACTCCAGGATATAATACAAATTAATTATTGTATAGGACAGTGGAAGAGGTAAAAGAGCAAAGAAATATAGAAGCTCAGCCTACAAAGTTCCCAAAGAGTTTACCTCTAAGATGTCGTCCATTGTCAATTCAGCATATTCAATAATAAGTAACTGGAGATTGTCAGATTGAAGGGCCCGCCTTCTCTCTGTGTAAACACGATCCCTCTGGCTGTTTAGGACTTCATCATACTCAAATAACTGCTTTCGAATATCAAAAAAATAATTCTCTACTTTCCGTTGAGCTTCATCTAGTGCTTTAGTCAGCATCTTGGACTCGATAGGTAGATCTTCAACCCTAAATGCCCTCATTAAACCCTACACATTGTAATACCAAGAACGGATTGATAAGCAATCCTATGGTAATATCAACAACTAGACTACTGCAATCACAAACCAAAACCTGTATCCTATCTCCACCAAAAATCCGAAAGATATTATCTTCAAGACTTAAGAAAAAGCGTGAACTACCAGGATCCCCTTGTCGGCCACTTCGACCTCGTAGCTGCACAGCCACAGAATGCAAGTTCGGTCCACTATATTCCACAGAAAATTTTCCGAATAAAATGAATATTTTTATTTTCTCAAAAGTACAAAAAAGTTTTTAATTGTCGAAAAGACAAAAACCAATTAAAATTTGCAGCTTGAAGTCAATGATTAGTTTGCAAATTTGACCTGGTTGTCAATTCGGCGTGATTCATGGCGTTCCGTCCCCACCACATGAAGACCACCTGCTGACACAACCTGCAGTGATGTGAAAATAAAATACTGCAATTACCAATGATCAGAATCAAGTAAAAATTTTTACTAGGTGTAAACTAACCTGCTTCCTTTCTTCCTCAGTATAACCCTTATACTCCTTAACAATTTTTAAAAAGGCATGACGAAGCTTAGCCGTGACTTCATCCTGAACAGGGCCCTGTAGTTACAGTGATACTATATTTACCATCTTGCAGCTTATGGATGAAATAATTATTACAGGAAGAATGTAGAAAAACATCAAGAAGATGTACAAAAATATTTTGCATCTGTATTTTAATTCTAAATCTGCAATAGTGATATTGATATTCTTAACTCAATCCTTCACCTTCTCACAAGAGTAAGATAGACGCTCTTCTGCTTCAAGCTCAGTTAATAATCTCTGTCCCCAAGATTTAACAGCTAATTGTACAGCTTCCTCAGCCAACTTGGTGTTCTCATCGGATAGTTTGCATGGAAATAAACTTTCATTCACCTGTAATTTTACACATTATACTTAATTCCAGGACACTAAAAACTTAGATTATTGCAACATTATTGGTATGAATTTTAATACACCACAATCAAAATAAACAAAGGAAAAAAAAACCTTCCATGTCTTCTTTGGAGGAGCT
Source organism: Trichilia hirta (assembly GCA_035221805.1). NCBI lineage: Eukaryota > Viridiplantae > Streptophyta > Magnoliopsida > Sapindales > Meliaceae > Trichilia > Trichilia hirta. Next base: position 11,898 of record JAWDEX010150063.1, on the reverse strand, counting down.
TTCTTCACAGATACAAAAACTCCTTCAGCTGGTCTAACAACTCTGAGATAGTGTAATGCACATTTTAGCACATAATAAACTAGTACACTATTTTAAATAACACCCCCCTAAGAGTTTCACTTAAAAAAAAAAAAAACGAGGAGCAGTAGAGCAGGAAATAACAGGAAGAATATTTTGATTAGAGAAAGCATTAAGGGTACTCAGTATAAGGCATATCTCATTGTAATGACCAATGCAGATAAACCTCAATACTAAGAAATCACATGTACGATACACAGATAGCTGGTATTGCATTTGTTGATACCACAATATGAAGCCATAAGAGTAAAGATTTAACAGTTTTTAACAATAGAAAGATGAAGGACAAACATAAACAACAGTAGGCTTTGAAAACAAATAAATTGTGACAAAAATGGGATGATACCTTGGCATAAGTATCTCACGTAACTTCAATCTAGCCATAAATTCAGCATTACCACCAAGGATGATATCGGTTCCACGACCTGCCATATTGGTAGCAATTGTCACTGCCCCTAAACGACCACTCTGTGCTACAATTTCAGCTTCTCTCTCCACATTCTCTGGTTTCGCATTAAGAACCTTTAGAAAGACAAACATCTGTTATATTTCCTTATCAAAGGAACATCTCTTGCGATAATCATGTTTTTCGTAGTTCATTTCTTCAGTAAAAAAGGTAAATAATTACTTCACATGCATTGGTTTATTGTAAGGTTTAATTTCATTCAATTTCCACAACTGTAGTTCATAAAGAGGAGTAACTCACCTCATGGAGGATTCCAGCTTCTTCCAACTGCTCTGACAGTGAGTCACTCTGCTCAACGCTTGTTGTGCCAACAAGTACTGGGCGACCAGTTTTGTGCATTCTAGAAATTTCTACCACAACTGCACGCCATTTTCCAATGGTTGCCCTGAAAACTACATCTGACTCATCCTAAAATAGAAATGAAAGGTACAACAATGGAGTTCAGAAGCATTAAACAATCTAATCATGTCATGAAATAAGAAGAAATCCCACAAATATGGGCTGCACAATTACCATATTTCAAAATTTCTTAAAAGAAATGTAAAATCACACCAATCCTTACAGAAATATACTGATTTAATTAATAACTCTGTGATGTGAACTTCTTTCAATTATACTTTCTTTCAAATTCCCAGCATGAAATGTAAAAATGTCAAATGCAGATGGAATGCAAGAATTAACCTTTCTGATCATAGGCTTGTTTGTAGGAACAATTGTTACTTTAAGCTTGTATATGCTTTCAAATTCAGTGCTTTCAGTTGCTGCAGTACCAGTCATTCCACAAAGTTTTGGGAACTGCAACAGTGCACATATGAGCATTGGGAAGTATAAAAAATACTTTCCAGATCAAGAACTGAGAGATAGAATAGTCCAACCTGGAGAAAGAAGTTCTGGTAGCTAATTGAAGCCAGGGTAACGGTTTCGTTTTGGATGGGCAAAGCTTCTTTTGCTTCAACAGCTTGGTGAAGTCCATCACTCCATCGTCGCCCCTGGCAGAAAAGAAAATCACTATGCTATTATGACTCTGTGCACCAATTCATTAAAATAATTTCTCTATATATCTCTAATGTTTCATATATCAACATTACACTAAGGGAATATTATAATTGATATTAGTAATATCCAAACTAAATTATAATTATCATAATAACCAAAGTCATCTACATCGTATTAAATATTGAGCTACATGAATAAAATAGACACAAAACTAAACTGTGAACTTTATATTTGAAAATTTCATGCATGAACAAGGTAGAGAGATTTATTCACATCTCCCATCCCATGCATGATTTTTGGGGGTAAATCACACGCTTAGCCTCCTGAATTTGGAGCTCTTTGTTCACTCAAATGGGCTACAAATTCAAGGCAAGAATATTCAGTCCAACAATCAAAGAAATAAAGCAGGAAAATGCATCACCCAAAGAACTCTAAATTGGCGTTCTCTAAAATGCTGCAAGTTCATATCCTTCCAGAAAATCTGACAAAAGGCTCTGCCACTCTAATGAGTATTTTCTGTTACAGCAGTATATGGACTGAACTAATTGACAAAGTAGGTACAAAATAGGAGAGTTGCATTTGCTACCTTAAAAAAACAGCTGCAAAAAAAAAAAAAAAAAATTACCTGCATAACACGGCCAGTAAACTCATCCACAATGAGCACCTCCTTTCCACGAATGATATAGTTTACATCTCTAAGAAACAGTTCTTTTGCCTTAATTGCATTCAACACATATGATGCCCACTGTTCTAGTGGATCATATAAATCTTTTACATCTAAAATTTCTTCAGCATCTGCATAACCCTGCTCTGAGAGAAGAACTGTTTTCTGTTTCTCATCAACCTGTAAAAACAACCTTGTAAAAACTTATATGGATTCACACTACTTAAGACTTCAGAATATAGGAACTAGAAATTTAATTTAAGCTTGTGAAGAAGAAAAAAATTTTAAGAGTCTCTTTTCTACTCCATGGTTTCTATTGCTGCCAACCTCCAGTTGATCTCTACCATTATAACTAGTAATTGCAAAATTATGCGTGTGATGGTCTATTGGTGAGCCACAACCTCATTTTTCTGATTTATGACATGGATGGGATGGATCATCCTATACAAAATTTTCATGCGCCCAAATACAAAACCGATATAATTATCATTATATCTATCTATTTAGCCGTACAGCTTGAACAAAGCAAACAAAACAGATTGATCTAATAAACTAGACCTCTAAAACCAGTCATTAAGTGCTAGACTGAATCCAAAAGTTTCAACAATAAACAATATATAGAGAAGAAGTCTTACAGTGTAATGTATATCCCGTTCGAAGACCGAGGCTATCTTTGCAGCTTTGTAATATCGGTCACTGGGTTTTTCTGCTGGTCCAGATATGATGAGTGGAGTTCTTGCTTCATCAATAAGGATGGAATCAACCTCATCAATAATACAGTAGTTAAAATTCCTTAAGACAAGCTCCTCAACACTCTGTATAAGCCATAAAGAACAATCAACTACAACCAAAATGCTATAAAAGTTCCAAATGGACTGCCTGTAACAACAGTAACAAAGCACTGAATAAAACTAGAACATAATGCAAGAATTACTTTCCGTGGCAAGATTGTCTCTCAAGTAATCAAAACCAAGCTCACTATTAGTGACATATGTAATGTCACATGAGTAATTTTCCCTTCTTTGCTCACTTGTCATATTCTCTGCCAAAAGAACCATCCAGTTAGATTTTGGTGGTTGTATAAAATCAAAGATAAAAGAGAACAGAAGAGACAAGCTGAGTCAAGAGGAAAGTGAAGGTCCAAACTAGACATTTTGGCAGTGAACAGTTAGATTTTAGTGATTATATAAAATCACAGATAAAAGAGAACAGAAGAGAGAAGCTGAATCACTAGGAAGGTTGACTCCAAACCAGAAATTTTGGCAGTGAACGGTAGGGTTTTTGTGATTATATAAAATCACAGTTCAAAGAGAACAGAAGAGACAAGCTGAATCAAGACGAAAGCAAACTCCAAACTAGAAATGTTGGCAGTGAAAATTTATCGGCATCATGCTGAACTTGGATTAGTTTCCACTGTTAGTAAGAAGTGCCAGATAAAAAGACAAATTAAGCGAAAATGAATAAGATGCACGACAGTGCTCATAAGAATATGACCATAATCTTGTAAAAATAAATAAAGTATATTCAAAGTAAATGCCCAAATCAACTTATCAGTTGGGAGTGAATGAATAAATATGGAAAGAGAGGATATGTAAAGCAGCACAAACAAAAGAATGAGACATACGCTGGATTAAGCCAACCTTCAGTCCTAGAAATCGAGGAACCTGGCCAACCCACTCACAATCCCTGCGAGCTAGATAATCATTGACAGTCACAACATGAACACCTTTCCCGCTTAGTGCATTTAAATAAGCTGATAAAATAGCAACAAGTGTCTTTCCTTCTCCAGTTCTCATTTCAGCTATTTCTCCTTTATGAAGAACTATGCCACCTACAAGAATAAAAAAATGCAATACCATTTATGAATGATAAGTTTATTAAAAAGCACTGGTTTTCATAATTCAATAGCTAGGGAAACTGGTCGGGTCGTTTGATTAGAAAATAACATATATTATTATTACCTATAAGTTGCACATCAAAGGGACGCAGGCCTAAAACCCTTTTTGAAGCCTCTCTCACAAGAGCAAACGCTTCCTGGAAAAAAGGAATTTTCTTAACTGCTACCAAATAAAGAACAAACTGCATTAATTTTAGATGATCGTACAAGTAAAATAGAATCCAGAGGTTCTCCTTGCTGAGCTCGTTCCTTCAACACCGAGGTCTTCTCTCTTATCTGGGAATCAGATAATGCTGCCATTTGGGCTTCCAACCCATTGATGGTATTAACAGTGCCCGCATACTGCTGCCGTGTAGACTCACCATTGTCGGTTCCTTTGAAAATCCCCCCTAGTAAACCTCCAAGTGAAGCAGTTACGCACATCGGCCTATTTCTTTTACTCGTCCATTTCGATGTTTTTACTCTCGAATAGGAAGAATCCAATTGGGACTTTTGGTAGTTATTTCTGTTGGGAATGAGAGATTTTGAAGAGAAAGATGAAAGGGAGGGAAGACAATGGTTCAGTAAAGGCGAGTCGAGCAGAGTTGCCGCCATTTTCATCAGAAACTACTTAAAAATTAACAATTTAGGATAAGATTTTTCAGCTTTAAAGTTCTTTGCCGATATCTGCTGTTTACAGAAGCAATTGAGTGGGAAAAAAAAGACCGATGAAGGAGATGATGCAATTGCTGCGCCAGGACGTTGGGATAAGGTTAAGACAGCTCAATTAGTGACGTGGACAAGTTTATCAGAAATCAGAATCAGAGGATCCAGGGGAGGTGAGTTTTCTTTCTTTCCTTGGTAATTGATAAATGAACTGATTATCTTTATGTTATATTAAAGAACTAATAAAAATAATTGTCGGTGTCATATTAAATAATTATTATTCCAAAATCTATATTTGGTATAAGGAAGGGAGCACATGGGATTTTTTGTTAGGAAAAAAACATTTCCCTCTTAATTTGAAGAAAATGGCAGATTAATCTATATTTAAAAAATTAATTTTTGTATTCCCATTACTCAGTCTTTACAATTAAAAAAATAGAATTAAGAGTAAAGTTGTTTTTTATTTTATTATAATTTTAAAATTAAAAATATTTAAAATACTTCTAATAAAAAAATTAATTTTATTTTAAAATATGATTATAATAAATTATTTATCATAAAGTCAAATATGAAAATTTATGTATATATTTATTTATTTATTTATTTTAAATATACTAATAACTATTATTTGTATAAAGACTCAATTAATATTACTCAATTTAATTATTTGTATAAAGACTCAATTAATATTACTCAATTTAAGTAGTCACCAATAAATAACGGCTAAAAATGAATTTTTGATGGTCATATTTTAATAAATTTATGATATCAAATTGGTGGTTATGAGCCTCGACTCGTGGATAAGAGTGGTTTCGTCAAAATTTATTAGCATTGTTTTTCAGCAATTTTGGCGATCATTTGCAACGTGATTTAGTCGGAATTTAGCCGACATCATTCTGGGAGCCATTTGGTAACCTCAATCAATGGAGAATATGGCGACGTAGGGGCCGTCGACAACGAATCCCAGATTTGTCAATTATTTGTTTATATTATATTTATTTTTATGTATTATATGATAATTATTTGTTAAAATAAATAATAAACAAAATACTAATATATTGTAAATAATATTTTTAGAGTAAAATTAGACTGAATTATATGTTATATTTATTATAATAAATAAATAAATATATAATAAATATTTATTAAATATAAATATGCTAAAAAAAATATTTTTAAAAATATTTATATCACCTTAATTTTATAAATATTTTAAACATAAATAACAAAAAAAAAACGATAATTTTATCTTTTTCTAAATATTTAATTATATTAAAAACAAAATAATAGTCAAATGGTTAAACTCACTTATTGTGAAGTTAAATTTGATCAAATGATCATTTTTTTTTTTGTCCTTATAAAAGATCATAACAATTATTTTATTAATTAAATTTGATTAAATAATATTTTTAAATGTAAAATTGGACGAAAGAAATACAGAAATTAATTATTATAAACGGAGGAGACTAATCCGTCATTTTTGCCAAACAATTAAGAGAAAAAATGGTGGGGAATGATAAGTGTGTGGGTCCCCTTTGAAAGTCTGACCCCAACACTATAATTCTTCGTTCAATGCTACGAAATCACTTTTAATTTTAACATAAATAAATTAAATTATTATTAAAACAATAATTAAAATACTATAGTATATAATCAAATATTTATTTTATAAATAAAATATTCATAATTGACTCAAATTATAATTAATAATATACGATTTTATCAATAATAGTACAAAATACAAAGGTTATAATAATATGAATGCATATTTAAATTTTTACAATATAAATAAAGAATTGTCACCTTGGTCAAACGCTCCTTTTATCTTCTCCGTCTAACTGGCTCCAAAAGCCTCATGGTCGTTTCTTTTCCTCCCTCCTTTTCTGCCAGCAGAGAGAGATTCAAGCCGTGGGTTTCTGTCCTTTTAACTCCAATTTCAATTTATAGTGAAGTTCCTCACTTTTGTGGTCTTTTGTTTAGATTGTGTGTTTTCACGAGAAAATATGAAATCTTTTGAAGATTCTGGCATAGAATTTGATTAAATCCCTGCGGAATCTCTTGGTGAAGACACAGCACCATCCGGTTCACGCAAATGTAGCTCAGAATTTCAAAAGTTAAGAAACACTTTTCATGCAAGTTATGGACGGCATTGTCGTCCACAATTCAACTTAAGATTTCAAATCGCTCCGAAGACATTACACCAAGTTAAACGTCGCACATGTGAAAGAACCGTTAGCTTAGCTCATCACTTCAAAAATATTCCAAATAAAAACCATAAAATAGAAAATAAACAATTTTAGAATGCAAAACTGAGTGTTGGTCCCGTCGTTTCCAGTGAAAATTATAGTAAAAAGTCGATTCGTGCAGTTCAATCCATCCAGAAATACGGACACAAAAGAAATAAACAAGTCAAAGCAACCCACAAGAAATGGAATGTCAAGTGTCAAAGGAGCTTTAAGCATTTAGTAACTCCTACCCCAGTAGGTCCACTTCTTGGCAGGCTTCCCAGAGGCAAAGCATACCGTACCTGCAAAAATTTTAAAGAATAAAATAAAATGAAAATTTTAAGCATCTGATCTGAGAACATGTACTATAGAGGCAGTCCATTCATACACAAACATATCCAATTCGCTCAACATTGTGGACCCCCAATCAGTGACTGATCGAAGGCAAAAACTTGCTCAAGAACAAGCTTGATTCAAATAAGGTAAAATTCCCATTTGAGTTGTACAGAAAAACACAACATTGAATTTAAATTCAACTTCTACATAGGAAACATAGAGGAAAACCATGTCTGACAGAAGTACCAAAACAGACTTTTATTAAAAGTTCAGTTTCACATAATAAGAACCATTCCAATAAATAAACAGTACCTTCGGAAATTTCTAGCTGCTCCAATGGAGAACAAAGGGTCTTAGCTGCTCCCATTTCACCCTTGGTTCGTGCTTTCACATCTTTCTCCACCTCCTACAGAGTCAACACAAAAAACTAAATAAATAAGTAAACCAATAAACATTGGAAGAAATCTGTATTCCCTTCCTCGTGAGTGCATATTCAGAAATATGCATCCTAAGTCACATACAATAAGAAAATGCTCGAAGATTCAAAATAAAATAAAAGTTTTTACATTTGGCAACTGCAGAACTTGTAGTTCAATGATAAAGGAAGCAACAGACTATATTTCATGGGAAAACGAGATCCAATTCACCCTTGACATACCTCTTCATCACACCAGGGAGCTAATATCATTTTTCTTTGGCCAAGAGCCTCCACAAATTCATCCCAAGTTTTTACAATTTGAATGGAAGCATCTCGTCTTTGTTTTGCAGCAACGAACAAGCTTTCTTGAATACTATCAAGAAGTTCCTTTACTTGCTCAACCAAAGAGCCTCTAGGCAGATCAATTTTAGCTCCATTGTCCCGACGAACTGCACGTACCTGTCGATAGAAGTGATAAACATCATTTTCTAGTTCACAAAAAATACCACTAATATAAAAGACAAAAATAGCAACAAAATGGGGAAATAACAAGCATAGAGGAAGTGCAAGTTACATACAAATCAACAAAGGACATCCTCACCTGATTATTTGCCAAGTCTTTTGGCCCTATTTCAATCCTAAGGGGAACACCTTTCATTTCCCAGTGTGAGTACTTCCACCCAGGAGAGTAGTTGTCTCTAAAGTCTGCATTGGAGCGAATGCCAGCCTCACTCAATGTTTCAACAGTTGCATTGCAGGCATCAAGAATTCCTTGAGTATCAGCGTCTTTGTAAGGAACAGGAATGACTACTACTTGCAGGGATGCAACTTTAGGTGGTAGCACCAAGCCTTTGTCATCCCCATGAACCATCACCATGACCCCAATCTGCATCAATATTGAACAGGTTTTAAAGAAAATACTCAAAGAGGCAAACAAACATAATATTGGATATTGACTTTCTTCAGGTGAGAATATATCAAACCACTAAAAACAAAGAAGAAAATAATTTGACATTAAATGTTTTACTGAAAAAAGAAGATGTAGTCAAGATTAAATGACAATAAACAAACTCAAACAAATAACAGAAGTTGAAAGCTTACTGTTCTAGTTGTGTACGCCCAAGAATTCTGCCAGGTCATAGCCTTCTCTCCCTTCTCATTTTCAAAGGTTATCTCAAACATTTTTGAAAAATTTTGGCCTAAACAATGTGAAGTTGCACCTTGTATACCACGACCAGTGTTTGGAATAAATGCCTGGCACATCATACATATATATTTTCAACTCAGGTGGAAGCAAATTGATCAACACAGACCATTCAACCTCATAAAATATGGCGGAGCAGGATAATCAAAGCTTGCACATTAATTATATTGTGTTTTTTCTTTTCTTTTCTTTCCTTTTTTTTTTTTTTTTCTTTTTTGGTGTTTGTTAATTACTGGTTACCTCAACTGTTGTTGTGTAAAGCCCACCAGCAAACTTCTCTAGCTCACTCTTCTTGCCCTTTATAACAGGAACAGCCAAGAATTCTTCATAAATACGTCTGTAGAGTTCCAATATCTCAAGAACCTGAAAGTTGCAGCAATTAAGTACCACAAACAAAAATGCCATGCTTCAACGTGAATATGGACTCTACAAAGCCATGATGACAGAAGGAAGAAATGCTACTGCTGGTTCTAGATATAATGTAGCTCAAAATGTAACTAGCTTCTTCTTACAATACAGATATACATGTTTGTGTCTGTGCGTGCGCACAAAATAATGCTAGGGATTTCAAATTGCATCCCAACATTTGGATCCCAAGTGATATAGTAGTTGGGTTGGAAGTGCATCACTAATTAAATATATTTCAAAAGACTTTTGTATCAATTAGAACTTTTCACATCCCATGAGTCTCTAATAAGTCAAGTAATGTGGCACTGTCAACTCATCTAATACATCACTTGAGATCCAAAAGTTAAGATACAACCTGGGACGCTAGCATTACACATAACTACATGTATTTGAAAAAATCCGTAAGATGATTGTTAAAACAGGAACACAGGCACACCCAAAACTGCAGATAATAACATGAAATTTAATCCATCTTTAGAGTCCTTATATAAAAGTTTCTATATATAAAGTACATCTAACTCATCAATTTTTTAGAGCTTAAAAGCAAAAAGTTCTCCAATTATGTTCTTAGCTCCAACCAACAACGTGTCAAACAAGGCTATACATCATGCAATTCATATAATCCATTCTTCTCTTACTTTAGCATTCATTCCTACCCTTTACGAAAGATAACTTAAAAGCATCAAAATTGAATATCAATAAAACAAATGTACCATGAAACATTAAGAGCTAGCATCCATACTCTAGCAAAGAGAAAGTAAATATCATGAAAAATTACTCATGCATTATTCAATTTTGCAAGAACAAAAGTTTTCCACAAGTCAAAATTTGAAATTCCAGATTTTCGTACCTCATCATCTGCTTCTGACTTTGTTGCAAAAGCAGTATGCCCTTCCTGCCAGAGAAATTCACGACTCCTAAAAAAAGAAAAATATGCCCAACAAATTACTAAACCAGATTCTTGATGTTTTACAACCTAAAGGTTTCCCAAGAATGTTGTCAGACAGCCACATAAATACTTAATCAAGAATAATATACAAAAAACAAAAACAAAAACAAAAGAAAAAGTACAAGATTATTGTGGATATAAAGTGCACAGCCTCAGATATAAAGTGTACGGCCCATTGATATTAAACTGCTTTCATTAGAATGAAAAGGGAAGCACTATTCTAGCAAAAGCAAACATAAAATAATAAGCAAGCATGTCGTAAGACTTCAGATCACTGGCACAAACATGGAATAGCAGAAGCATTTAAAGTAAAATTTCATACGCTGACTAAAGGCAAAAGCATGTCTTCAACACCGAAGAATCAAATTTCTATCCATGTGGCAAAAGCAAAATTGTACAGATGAGATTAGAACTTAACATAAACTAACCTGATAAATGGGGTAGGATTGCTGAACTCCCAACGAACAACATTACACCATTGGTTAAGTTTCAAAGGCAGGTCACGGTGTCCCCTTATCCACTTAGAATAGTAGGGATACATCACAGTTTCACTAGTTGGGCGGATTGCAATTGGAATCTCCAAATCAGATTCCCCCGATTTTGTCACCCAAGCAACCTGAAAAAAATGAAAAACAAAAAACCCTACAATTCTCATACTTCTTTCCTTTCTTATGCATATTGCATTTTTCAAATCACTCCTATAAAAAATTTTTGACAAGATGAACTACATTTTTCCAAAAGAAAAAGTTAAAAGAAAATACATACAAATGGAATTCACTGTAACCAAGCACCTCCAATGTAAAAGCAGCCAGCACAATATTACTTAATAAGCACAAAGGCATAAGTAGGAAGAAAACACATCTCAACTTTTGTACTCAAGGCAAACCCCAGAATGTGTTCACATGCAACACAAACAAGTGTACAAGTTTATACCCCAAATCAATAGCACTCCCTTCAAGAGTAGAAAAGCAATGCATTTAAAAAATATTTCAATTTTTCACATTTGAAATTTCAACATGTTCCTAAAGTGTAAGTCAACCTTCAACTTGTTGAACTGATCTTTCATTGAAAAGGTAGCCAAAGAGTTTAAATATAACTTTGTTGTTACTAAAGATGAAGACGACAAACAAATGAAAATGAAGAATTTCTACCCAAAATGGGCTACAAAATTTAAAATTCCAATAATGAGAAAAGAACTCAAAATCTTACCTCTGGAGCGAAACCTTCAATGTGATCCTTCTCCTTTTTTAAAACACCAGGGGATACAAAAAGAGGAAAGTAACAATTCTGAATTTTCATTTTTTTGATCTCTCCATCAAAGAATTTCTGCACAACGAAATTAATAAGTCAATCACATAGATGTTTGATCTATGATTGAGAAAAAGAAACAAAAATAAAAGAGGGAAACATCAAAGTAATATTAAGCACAACAAACCCCTACCAAAACAACAATCTCATGATTGCAAGTGTACCTATGGAAATGAACAAGCACCAAAAAACTTAGAAAAGAATTTCAAACTTACTTGCATGGTCTCCCAAATTGACATTGCCCATGGCCTTATGATATAACAACCAGAAATATCATAGTATTCGATCATTTCACCATTGACAA
>JAWDEX010150054.1:0-22953 GCA_035221805.1 Trichilia hirta | reverse complement strand
CCGATCTTATAATTTATCACTCCCATGCAAGAATATCAATTTTATTCTGATAGCATTATTGGTTGTGATCTGACGGAAAATGGATAATAAATGGGTGGATATATATATATATATATGGGGTATCTTTTAAAATAATTTTTAACTATTTTATTATATAGATATTAACTAAAAATATAATATAAAAATTTTAATACAACTATACAACCCAGTAAAAACAGAATCATGTGACCTATACATACATATTTATTAATTTTTGTTAGTGGTCCTTGGGTAGCTGTTTTCTGTTTTGTTCTTATTTAAAAGTCTATGTTAAGTCTAGCTAGCTTCCAAATGGGAAACCTTACCCTTGTTCAAAATTCAAATTATGCATCACGTGCCTAAAGAAACAAAATGGACTTCCTATATACTTAAAAAGTTGTTGTATAAGTTTAGGTTTCTAATAAAAATTAAATTTTCCCTACTCTCCATATGTAGTTGCCAACTTATATTAATTAAAATCTTTTTCTTCACTAAATTCTCCAACTATAAGCTAAGGAGACCAAACAATCGTTTTAAATTCATTTCAAAAAGCAAAATAGTTTCACCTGCCTTTTCCCTACCATAAAAACGATACATATATTTTCTGCTTTAGAAAAATCATCACCCTTAAAAGACGAAACAGCTTCTGTAAAAAATTTATGAAATTACAATTTTGATTTAGGATATTCGTATAATTTTTATTTTTCTAAGTAATACGAAAAATTGAAGTGCATATTATTAAAACTTTGTGGCAGAGTTTTTGGCTTACATTACATAATTTTTTATCCTTTTGTATTTAAAATTACGAGAAGAAAAAGAGAGAGAGAGAGAGAATAAATGAATGAATTAAAGACAGTACATATCTCTTTTATGTAGTTGGAAAGTAGAAAAAGAAGGAAAGCTTATAAACAAAAGTAGGATGCTTCTCTTGCATGTTGTTGAAGCTTTATTATAATCATTAATTCACCACCAAATTATAGGTAGAAAGAAACAACAAAAAAGGCTGAAAACGCATCGAGAATCAACTTTCAAAAGCACTTTAAAAAAAAAGAAGTTTTTGATAAAGAAAAAAATTAATTTATCATATCTTTCCCTCGACTTTTCAAACAAAAAGTACAACATGAAGTGTAATCACCAAATTTCCTTTTGTCATCATCACCGATTCACCTCAGAAACTCTAACCTAATAACTCTATAATTAAAATAAATTCCTTTTAAATTTTCATAGGACAAAACCCTGTTGTTATTATAATAAAAAAAATTTTAAATTGATTTATATAAAACCAATGCCAAAATATTCTATTATTACAATAATATTATATTTTAATAAAATAAAAAATTATTAATTATAGATATAAAATTTGTACACACTTTTGTATTTTTAATATTATGATTATTCTAAAAGATTATTAATTAAATTAACTATCAAAACTTTAATAAATATATTATAAATATATTTTAGAATCAATCGCATTATATCATTTAACAATATTACTCGTTTATATATATATTGCACTTAGTTGTAAAATTATTTATAATTAATAAAATAATATATTTTACATTTGTTTAGTTATAAATTTTAATTTATAATTTTATAACTAATATAAAATAAGATCATATAATGTATTATGTGTCTAGATTTTGTCTAGATTTTATCTGCAAAAGGTTATAAATATGAGTACAAAGTATTCGATATAAATACATCCAAATTAGCTCCTAGTTAAGGTAATGTCACTAAAGACAATGATATTGTATAATTGACATATTTTGTTATAGTTACTGATTAGTATTTAATACTAATAGTTAGGTAACAACTCTTTTATCACAAAAGTATAAATATGAATATTATATTTAAGAATATATTACTGACCACGACCAAACGTGACGAATCACATAGATAATTAATCACAATCAATGATATGTCACACAATCATATTAATGTATTACTAATCTTTTGACTTGAGATATCATGACTATTTTTTGTACTAAGACACACCATTTACTTATATATATTATATTGAGCTAGTTATATCTTGTAAAAGAAATTTGATGGTAATATATCTTTATTATTGAGGATAAGTGATGATCAAGATAGAATTTATTGACTCAGTTATTTGAGTTTGAAATTATAGGTAAAGCTATCATATACTAGAATTAAATCTCTAGTTAAAGTACGCGATTTTCAAATATGAATTTTGCAAAAAAGTAGATTTCATATATAATTTGAGTTTCTAATCTTATAATCGAGTTAGGAGTTTGACGACACTACGATCCACACTAAATTAGATGTTGGTAGTAAAAGAACTTTAATATAAGTTTATTCAAAAATTTTATACCTCATGTCTGAGAGTCATAACATCTCACTAGAAGTCACTTATAATTATTTAAAATTTTGATTATAATAAATTGTACTAAAGTGATGTGAAGAATTCATATATGTCAATATTCAGCTCATAGTGAACTCAAAAAATTACATACATTAATTGATAGTTGTTAATAATGGTTATAATATTTCGTATTGACGAATATAAAATTACTTTATATTGGTATATGTCATAAAATCCAATCATAGTTTTGGATATTTGGCATATTTATGTATCATAACATTGATAGCTTAATAAAATAATTTTATTATTATATATCTGTGCATCTTAATAAATATAATAATGGCATTAGAATAGAAGGTTCAATTAGTTGAACACTATTTTTAAATGTCCCTAATCAAGTTTTATTATATATAAGGAAATAATAATACGTTAAGACTAATATGTATAGTGATTGATGACAACACAAGATGTGTCATAATATGAGATATAAAATTAACACATAAGTACATGTTAGAGAACTAATGTACTGAATTAACTCGTCATGAGAACACTATATAAATTGTTAAATAAGTATCATGAGTTATTTTTATAGTGATAATAGTATATGCGATCCTTTAACTTGAGATCATCATGGTTCCCAACATGATGAATGATATATTTTGATATTTTTAAATGCATTCGTAATAAGATAGACTATAAAAAAAATAATTAGATATATCGTAAACCATGTAGAGGGATATGCTTGATCAAGATAGGATTTATCTTTTTTATATAACAAGAGTGATACCTTTAGGCCTTTTGATTAAGTTTAATTATAAAAATTTATGGCCATGCTCAAATGAATTAATATAAGGATATTGATCTAATTTGATTGGATAATTATACTCTAAATATCAAAGAATCATAAATATTAAACTTTACGAGATTGATACATTTCATGTTTTGTGTTTAATTAGGTATTGAGGACAAATGGATTAAACTATACGATAACATTAGTTATGGATTAAAGTGATGTTGAACTATTCACATTCTCGTCACTTGGGTAGACATGATATGTTGCTAGACACTGCTTATGACTTGTAGTACTATAATTAGATTATAGTATTACTGCTAACGTTTCGAGAACTTATTGGATCGCACATAAGATCGAGAATAATAGATGTATAAATTCATGAAATGAATTTATTAAGTTCGTGGACTCTTAACATAAATTAGGTATTATATTTAGACTGAATCTATTAATTAAGAATAATTAAATATGTTAGTTAAACTTAATTAAATAAAACGGACTTTAAGTGTAGGGCTATGTCCAAATATAATCAATGGGTCGTATTTACCATTTTGGGTTCATTGAACCCAAACTCAAAGAAAATCTTAATTTGTATCATAAAAGGACACGTTTTGATGCCTTTTATAATTGTACTACTTATGATTACGTTTTTGAGACCTTTTATTTTTCTTTGAGAAAGAAACAAAATGAACACAAAAGAGAGACGAAAAGGAAGCTTGCACTCCAATATCTATTGATTCTCGATCGTGTGGATACCATAGAGAAGCAGGTTTAAAGATATGCGTTTGGTAAATCATCAAATCAATTATCTAAAAGGTATGAATTCAAAACTCATAAAATATTAGGTTATCACATGAATCCTTGGTTAGATTCAAAAAATTTTAAAATTTTGCTGCATGCATGTATCCCGTTTTCCATCACTTTAATATTTTAATTGGAAGATAATTTAAATTTTTATTATAAAAAAAATATTTTTTAACAAAGACATATTGATGTCCATATACTAAAAAAAATATTTCAATAATTTTTCAGATATCGTAAATATAATTTATAAATATATGAAACTAAAAAGGATATTAAGATATATAGATATTAATTAATAAATAAATAAATTTATTATTAATTAAATAAATAATATTTAATCAAATTGTTCCTTAATTAACAAATGGCACCATGGGATTATGCTAAGTATCAATATCTTATTTAATCTTATTTATTAATTTACAAATCAATGGATAAGATTAATTCTTTAATTTTGATTAAAGAATTAAAAGAAAAGAAAAATATCTTTTTTTTATACAATTATTTAATGTTTGAATTAGTCAAGTTATAATAATTATATTTAATATTATTAAATGTAATAATATTGAAATATTAATATCTTTTTCTTGTATATACACTAATTTAACTAATTGAAATTCAAATTGAATCCATGGATAATCCTTTGACATGTGTTACAATTTTATTTATTTTTGATAAATGAAAAAAGACATGTGTTAAATATGGATAATTATGAATTGAAAAAGAGAATTATGTTTCTTTCTACTTCTCCTTACTACGGTGGCCACATGTGTGATAACTTGATGGTTTTGTTTTGAAAAATAACCATGAGGAAGAAAGAAATGTTAGAGGGAAATGAGAGAAAAGAAAAGGATTAAAAGGGTTTTCATAAGTTTTCTTGTCTTCCATGTGAATAAGTAAAAGTTTTTTAAGTGTAGAAAATTTAGATTGGCTTGGTAAAGCTAAATAACTTGTTTTAAGTCTCCAAACACAAATTCAAAACCTTTATCATTTATTCGACATATGGATATATTTACAGACTAGTTAGAGACGACTAATTGTTCCAAATATCAAGTTTTGGAGTATAATCTCTTTGCCTTAACTAATTATTATTTTAAAATATTTAAAAATTTTAAAGTTTGCATGTTTAACCATTTATGATTCTTTAGAGCTATGGACATGACAAATTCACTTTAAAATTGTATTGGAATCATTAAAATGTATTTTAATGTAAATTTTAGTGTGTGTGTGTGTGTGTGTGTTCATATGAGTGATTGTTGCAGCTTAGTTGGTTGATAATATGCTATATATGTCATAAGCTAACTATGTTGCTATGTTGATAGCAATATGAAAATTATTTTGATAAATATGATTTACGATGATTTTTTTGTAAAAATCACAATAAATATGATTTATAGTGATTTTATGAAAAGGCATATTTGTATATGTTTCAATGTTGATCAATAAACATTGGCATGTCTTTGAATATGTTTATATTATTAAAGCATGATTTGAATGCATTTGGATAGTTGGAAAATGTTGCTTCAATTAGTTGTCATGAAAAAGGGGACTAAAACACAAAAATAGGGTTGGCAACAATGAGCAGTGGGCTTGGCGTGCGTGTGGCACACATCGCTCATACCTATTGGCCTATGTGCCCACTTGCTGCCTCAATTTTTCGTTACCGCAAAAACCTATTTTGTCATTCTACATGTCACAATTCATTTTTTAAGTGATTTTGAGTTTTTTTTATCGAATTTTCATGAAGATTTCATATTAGATGACACAGTAACAAAAATTAATTTTGATGAGGGATATTTTTGTAATTTAATTTGTAAGGACCAAAATGAAAAATTTTGAATTTGTTCAAAATTTTCACTAATGAATAATTATTAATTGTTATAATTTTTCCAAGTTACAATTCTTATTAATAACTAATTTGATTAGTATTTTTTGTTATTAAAAATTAAATTTATTAAAATTAAAATTTAACATATTCAGTATATGTAGTAAGTTTAACTTTACTAAACAGACACTTTAAGTACTCGTAACAACTAATAATTTTTTTTATTATTAAAAATGCTAACATTTAGTGGCGGTTTAAAACAAAAACTTATAAACAAAGTATTTATCATTATATTTCTTTTTGATATTTTTAAATATTTAAACTCTCAAATAAATTTTTAAATACATACCACAAACTTATAATCTTTTTAGAATAAGAACTCTTACCTAAATTAGGCATATAAAAAATAAAAGTTTTAAAAGATTGTTCGCCTAATTAAATTTTTCTTCAATTAACTATTTTATGTCTTGAGGGATGCAGTTATCTATAAATATTCTTAATATCATAACTCTAATTTCTTCAAATTTTACTAAACTATTAATAGGAAAAGAAAGAAGTTATTTATGTAATTTCAAGAAAATTTTATCCATTTTTAAAAATATAAAAAAAGAACAAAAACTTAATTATTTTTTAAAAAACTGAAATAAAAATTAAAATTTTACAGATTATTATTATCTTTTACTTAATCAGGAGCAATAAAATTATTTTACAAAAAATAAATAAACAATGGTTGATATGACTTTTTTATCGACAGTTGACATATATTTATAGCATAAAAAAAGATAAAATAATAATAACATTTATATAAGTAAATAGGTTATTAAACATAAAAATAAAAAAATGTAAATATTCACATCATTGTCGAATTTGATAGAATTAATTTAATAGTTTATCAAATTAATTTAAAATTAAGTAATAGTAAATAGACATATAATTATCAAGATTCAATGTCTCAAGTTAATATATAAATTTATAAAATAAATTATTAAATAATTTAAAATTTAAATCACATATCATTGTCACTAATTCGACACTTTAAATTTTATTTACAAAATATGAATAAATTTTATAATTTACTAGTAGAAGAAAATTAGAATATGATAGTTATTCAATATATTTTTTATTAAAAATTTAGGAGAAGTAACCTATATTTTAGTTATATATTTTTATATAGATAGAGTAAAATGAATAATAGTTTTTTTTTAGAGTTTGTACGTAGATAAAATATTAAAAATGTTCAGTATAAATAACTTTAAAAAAGGTTTTTTACCTTACAATTATGATATTTATCTTTCAAAAGAAACAGAACCCAAGACTAAAGTTGAGTGAGAGTGTACAAAGAAGATTTCTTATACTTTGACAACAAGTTATTTATGTACACTATACTATATATAAGACTTGATATAGCACATATTTAGAGTATTACGAGTAGATATTAGGCAAATTTTGAAGAATAATATTGGATAATAGTTAAAAAATTTGTTAAATACTTAAGAAGAGTTAAGGATTTAATATTGACTTTTAAAGGAGGTAAGTTAAAAATTAAAGGGTACACAAATTCAAATTTTCAATCAAATGTGAATGATAAAAAGTCTTTATCCGTATTTATTTTTATTTGTAATACAGATGTTATTAGTTGAAAAAATTTTAAATAAACTACTACAGCTGACTATAATACAAAAGTTGAATATATTACTTCTTTTGAAGTTACAAAAATGGTTATTTAAATCCATAAGTTTATGAGTGAACTCAGTATGATTTTTTCTATGAATGATTTAGTATCTTTGTACTGTGATAATAGTGGAATTATAGCACAAGCTAAAAAACTAAGGTTTCACTAAGAGTTTAAATATATTCAGTATAAATATCACTTAATCAAAGAGTTTATTATTGATAAACAGTTAATTGTGAAGAAGACTTCATCAGCAAATAACGTGACAGATTCACTAACCAAACCTACGACACAATAATAGTTAAATTGCTATATTGAGATGATCAGTATTGAGTACTATATTAATTGACTTTAGTATAAGTGAGAATTTATTAGAAATATTTTCTAAAACCAATCGTAGCATATAGGTCAGAGATATTACTTCTTTATATATTTTTTTTAAACTTAGTTGTAAAGTTGTTTATAATTAATAAAATGACATTTATTTATTTTATTTTGCATTTATTCAATTACTAATTTTAATTTATAATTTTATAATTAATATAAAATAAGATCCCATGATATATTATGTATTTAGACTCTATTTGTAAAAGGTTGTAGATATAAGTATCGAGTAGTCGATTTAAATACACCTAAATTAGCTTTTAGTTAAAATAATATCATTAAGAACAATAATATTCACGACTTGCATATTTTATTGCTATTATTAATTAGTATTTGATGCTAATAATTAGGTAATTAATTTTATATCATAAAAGTATAAATATAAGTATTACATTTAAAAATATATTATTGAACGTAATAAAATGTGACGAAGTACATAAGTAATTATCTACTATTAGTGATACATCATATAATTATACTACTATACTACTAATCTTTTGACTTAGAGTATCATGATTGTCTTCTATACTGAGGCACATCGTTTACTTATATATATTACATCAAGCTAACTATGTCTAGTTAAAAAAATTTAATGGCTATGTGTCCTTATTATATGAGGATAGATAATGATCAAAATAAAATATATTCGCTCAGATATTTTAACTTGAGATTTCAAGTAAGGCAGTCATATACGAGAATCAAATCTCTAGTTAGAATACGTAATTTTTAAAAATAAATTTGCAAATAAGTAAATTTCGTATATGATTTAAGTTTTTAATCTTAGAATCGAGTTAAGAGTTTGACAATATTATAGCCTGCACTCAATCGAAAGTAAATGGTAAAAAAAATTTACTATATAAACCTGTGATTATATGAATTTATCCAAAATTTGTATTTTTTATGTCTAAAAATCATGACATTTTATTATAAGTCACTCATGATCATAAAAAGCTTTAATTAAAATAAATTATAACGAAGCAATACGAAGAATTCATATCTACTTATGTCCAACTCATAGGAAACTAAAGAGATCACGCACATTACTCCGTAATAGTTGATGATGGTTATAATATTTTGCATTGACGAATGTAAAATTACTCTAATATGTTAATTGAAAGACAATTTAATTCTTTATTATAAAAAAATATTTTTTAGTAAAGATGTGCTAGCATTTGTATGGTCGAAAAAAATATTTTAATAACTTTTGAGATATTGTAAATATGATTCACGAAAATATGAAGAATAGAAAAAGATATTAGGACATATACATATTAGTGAATAAATAAATATATTTCTTGTTAATTAAATAAATGAATTTAATCAAATTGTTCTTTGGTTGACAAATAATATCGCGGAATATTGTCAAGTATGAATATCTTATTTAATTTTATCCATTAATTTACAAATCAATGGTTAAGATTAATTCTTGAATTTTAATTAAAGAATAAAAAAATTATTATATAATTATTTAATGTTTAAATTAGTCAATTTATAATAATTATATCTAATATTATTAAGTATAATAATATTTCAATATTAATCTCTCTCTCTCTCTCTCTTTTTTTTTTTTTTTTTGTGTGTGTGTGTGTGTGTGTGTGTGTGTGATATTAATATATGTAGCTCCTCGTTAATTCGATTGATTAATGGAAATTCAAATTGTGTGTGTGTGTGATATGAATATATGTAGCTAACCATTAATTTGATTAATGGAAATTCAAATTGATTTTAGAATCCATGGATAATTCTTTGACATGTGTCACAATTTTATTTATTTTTGATAAATAGAAAAGGACATGTATTAAATATGGATAATTATAAATTGAAAAAGAGAATTGTGTTTCTTTCTTCTTCTTCTTGCTACGGTGGTCATATGCGTGATACCTTGATCTTTTTGTTTTGAAAAATTACCATAAGAAAGAAAAGGGTTTACATAAGTTCTCGTCTTTTATGCAAACAAGTAATGTGTAAAAAATTTAGATTGGCTTGGTGAAGCTAAATAACTTATTATATGTCTTTTACTACAAAACTAGAATCTTTTTTACCGATCCGGCATATGAATATACTTATAGACTAATCGGAGACTACTAATTATTTTGGATATCAAATTTTGAAGTATAATCTCTTTACCTTAGTTAATTATTATTTTAAAATATTTAAAAATTTTAAAGATTGCATATTTAACTATTTATGATCTTTTGAAATTTTGAACATGATAAATCCATTTCATAACACACCTATTTTCATTATTTATAATTTTAATAAGAAGTATAATGGAAACTAAAACCATTAATCATAATAATTAGATGTCTAAAAATCTTTGAAAATCTAATAAAAATTTCAAAACCCAAATGCTCTAAACTACATAAAATAGAATACAGATCCGCCATGAAAATAATACTAAACATAACCCAAAATCATTATTGTAATCAATGTAACCTATCCAATTGTCACGAAACCAAATGTATCCCAATTTCATGCACATTTTTGTTTTGCAAATCCGAATCTACCATTAGCCAAATCAAACTCCACGTAAAAATTTTGCAACTGAAAATTTCCCAAAATGATTGCCGGTCCACCGTTCAGCCGCTGACCCATCGCGCTATCGGTGGCAAGCAGTAAACATATAACTCCTTTACTACGGAGAAATACAAAATAATTCTCCAATGGTAATGCCATCTTAGCTCCACCTTTAAATTGGAAAATTAAGTCCGGTACATTGACCCATTTTTTGTCCGATACATCGAAGCAAGGTTTTAAACCAGATTGGCTTTCCGCGTCAGATGCTCGGCTGTAATTACTCATCTGTTTCACGAACTCTTCGGCCACTGCTTCGAAAACGGGTTTCTCCATGAAAGTGATCGTTGAACCCGAATCAACTATGCAGCCTCCGTTTCCATCGGATCCGGGCACGAGATACTTGTACGGAATTTTTACGTGGTTAGTTCCAACCACGATTTTAATTAAACCGACGTAATAGTATTCTCCAAAAGCGGAATTGAACCTGAAGGGGTTCTTGTGAAACGGTGTGTAGAGAAGACCCGGAGTTTTCGCATCACCCGAAACCGATTCGGTTTCCAAAACAAGGTTGATGCCCACCGGGGCGTCATCGAACCGGCGAGAGAGTAAACAGTAAGAGAATTTCTTTAGCTTCATCTGGGAAGGCAGGGATTCGGAGCTACGACCGAACCCGGCAATGCCGGCTGGTTGTCGGTTGGAAATTATGGAGCATCCAACCAGGAAATCCGGCACCGTTTTCTCGGGAAATCTCAGACTTTCTGACAGTAAAAGCCCAGCTGTGGACCCTAAACCGTACTCAATTACATAAGGCGGGCAACTTTGTTTACAGTTTGTAGATTTACCGTCGCAGTCTCGGCACTGGGAACTAACTTTTGGCCCGAAAATCCACGAGCATTTATGGTTTTTGCATCCAATAAGTTTTGAAGAAGAAGATAGCTTTGGGATGTAAGTGGGAATTTGAGCTGGGTCAACGTTGGGGAAAGAACAGTCGAAACAGCGATAACGCGACGTGCATGGGAACCAAACGAGGCTGCTTCCGGTGTCGAAAATGAAAGGGATAGTTTGCTGCGGCGTGCCGAAACTGAGAGAGATGGAGTAGCCACCGAAACTGTGAGAAAAGAGAGGGGTTTTGATAAGAGAAGAATTGCTTTTGGTTTTTGTTTTGAGGTGGTGAGCTCTGGAGATAGAAGACGAAGCTAATGATTCAAGAATTTTAAATGGATCTGCTTTGGAAGGGAGTTTGGCTGAGATCGGAGTAAGAGGGAGAGTGATGGTGGCTGGGGTGGCGGTGACGGAGGCGATGAGGAGAGAGAATAGACTAATGAGAGAGAATTGACAAGGATGTGCAGCCATGGAATTTTTTGGGTTTTTGCTTATCAGGAGTGCGTGATTCCTTCTGTTTTTCGTTCCTTTCTTTATAAGAAGCAGCGGATAGAAAGGCTGGAATCAAGTTCGATTCAAGTGATAATAGCCATTGTCATGAAATCAATTAACGAAAGTGCCATCATCACTGAAGTTTTTTCTGACTTTCTTTGGAAATTCTTGTAAAAATTTTTTATATTTGATATTTATAATAATTTTAATATTTAATATAATAATTAATAATAACTTTTAATATATTAAAAATATGTAACTTACTAAATATATAAAAAATTTAATAAATGTTTTAAGAATTTTGTTTAACAAGATTTTTTATTATATGAATATTAAAATTAATTGCACTATAATAGTAAAACTAATTGCAATTCACATTTTATAATATTTATGTCATTTTACTATATAGATTTAAATACTTCACATCCTCCAACGCGTCAAGTGGGCATATCACTGTTCTTAAAAAGGACTACACAGTTTACTTGGTTATTTTTCTAAATTTAACAATTTACAAAATATATCATAATTTTTATATATATAAGTAAATAATACTAAAAATTCGATCTACATTTTTTTTACTCTTTCGGGTGGATTGTTTTAACTTTAGCAGTTCAACATCTTTAATTTATAATTTTAAGCGGATCTTTTATTAACTTGTTATGAACTACCTTCACTATGCCCATTTTAATTTGATTTTATATATTAATAATTTTTTATTAAAATTTTTAATAAAAATATCACATTACATATTTATAATTTTTTAAAAAATGCAATTTTAAAAAATAATAATAACTTTGATTTCTAATATAAAAGTTAAATTAATATAATTAAGACGTACTCTTTTAATAATATATTACTTAAAATATTTTTATTAAGTTAAATGTTACTCATTAAATTAAAAATGGAGCCGTATTTTTTATTTATAACTTTATTTCATACAACAAAAATCAACGTTAAGTAGCCGTTCATTGTGTTCCTCAATTCTAACATTATTCTTGTACTCTTTTTTCGAATTATGCGTTTTAATTTAATTTTTTATTTTCTTAGGCATTTGATTGAGGACATTTAAATAATTACGCCTACGAAGGCTGAAGATGCATTTTTGTCTATTTTTAATTAATTTATACATATTTTATTATTTATAATATTGGCCATACACCTATTTATGT
This sequence comes from Trichilia hirta, assembly GCA_035221805.1. Taxonomy (NCBI): domain Eukaryota; kingdom Viridiplantae; phylum Streptophyta; class Magnoliopsida; order Sapindales; family Meliaceae; genus Trichilia; species Trichilia hirta. The sequence goes on along the minus strand of JAWDEX010150054.1, from coordinate 10,077 downwards.
TATGGTTCTCCAACTAATAAACCTTTTATATTAGAATTATAAAACATGATAACAAATTTCATCCATATAACACTTATTTGAAGTCTTCACTCAATATTTCTCTTCACAAGCGATAATTCCTTTATAAACATTCATACTCTTCATTTCCTCGTCCAGATAGCAGCACGGTCTAAAGTATATTGGTATCGTATGCCCTTGTGAGATGCATAGAGAGAACGATTTGCAATCCACAAGAATTGCATCCTCTCATTGATACGACCAAGATGGGCTATTCTCTTACTCTTTCTAGTAGAAAACACAGTGTTAGCATTAACAAATTATTCTTTAATATTAAACTAAAATGATAAAAATATAATAAATAATATTAACATTACTAATTATTTTGAAGGGTTCTTGAAATCTATTAAAAAAAGAATTAGATCTTTAACTTAAAAAAAAAAAAAAATTAAAAAGGTTAAAGTTTCTTCTCTAAAGTTTTAGCAATTAATTTATAATAAAAAAATGAAAATTAAATTATAATATTATCTTTAAATCTCAAAAATAAAATTTACATAATATTTTTTAGTCTCATCTTTCTTTTTATGAAAACTACAATTTAAAATATAATTTTGAATGCTGATTTTTGATTTCTTTTTTAAAAATCCTTGCTTTATCTCATACCTGATAATAATTATTTACGAATTATTAATCATTAACTTTGATTTATATTTATTATGAAACTTGGCCTCAATTATAGGGATGCCACGCCCTACTTTAGATGGATATTATGTAAAAGTCCTACAGATGATTCGAAAAACAAAAGTAACATTCGCTGGCGGTTGGCGGGTAAATGTGGAGGGTAGTCTTTTAGTTTTCAGGCTTAGGGTCGATTCTTCGTTATAAAACAAAAAGGAGGACATCCAGATCACGTGGCGCCAAAAAGTTTTATTAGTTGTTCGATGAGCATATGCAGTGGGTAGGGGTCGCAGGCGAACAACAGATCCAACCGGCATCTTTGGTTTGGCGATGGGATGAGAGAAAGGAGACGAATGCACTGCATTTGAGCCTAGCGAGGTGAGAATCATGTATTTACGGCGTCGTATAAAAATCCCCAACGGAACTTGTCCGTTGGGACGTTTGAAAATATTTCAAATGAGTCCAACAAAAATAAGTGGTTGACATATTTTATTAAAATAATTAATTCCACTGTGGTACAGTTATGGTATTTGACAACATGGAAACAAATAAATGCATGATTGATGGATATAAAAATTAAATAATTGATTTTATTAATGAATTTTTAATAGAATTTTGAAAACAAATTAATTATTATAAATTCTATCATTCGTTTTGATTTTGTCAAATTTTACGAATTCCAGTAGTATTTTCTTCAGAATACACACTAGCTCGCGGGATATCATAAAACTATTCTTACAACATTTAACATTAAAATTAAAAGCAAAAATTAATTTGGACGTTCTCAATAAATACAAAAGTTCTCATAAATAGTATAAGATTTCGGGCTGTAACATGCCAGCTATTGAGTAGGACCCGGACACGTGAACTGTGAGCATGGTTTGTGTTTATTTGTTGGAGTTGTCCCTCGTAGTCTTGTTCATCACTTCAACTCTATTCCAAGTTACATGATATAAGGCCGTCAAAGACAACTCATTACAACATATTATCAAAATTGCTATTTAAAAGCTTTGCAACGTTTTGGTTGCTTGGACCTATAATTATCAAATTTACATAACTTTATCAAAATAAATGTATAGTTGTTTAATAATCTGGGGCTAACTAGTCATTTGCAAAAACGCCGGTTCAATTATTGACTATAATTTTATATATTTTATATTATGCTATTACTGTATTGGAAATTTTTTCTTAAAATTATAAATGACACAAAACAAATGAAACCCTTCCATATTAAAATATTTATTACTTTTATTTACACTTGAAAAAAAAACTTGAAAATTATTAATTTACATGATGTGATAGAGTCTCGTAACATCTCAACTTTAAATAAAATTTAAATAATGACAATTATTAATTAATGTTTGTACAAATTAAAATAAATTTATATCTCAACGGTATAAACGAAAAAAGCATCAGGTTCATCATGTTGAATGAAATTATTTAAGCCACATAAGTTGAGGGTGAAGTTAGAATCCAGTTGGGGAATAAATTTTCATAAAGCTGGGCCTATACATGGATGGCTCTCCCACAAATGTTTGTGGGCTTGAGGTTTTGATGTTACATAACTTTGTGATGGGATGGCGTAATTTCTTTTCCCTTGTTTGTATTGCAGCACCCTCAATTATCAAATTCTTATAATTACATTTTGTTATTAACTCAAATGATTAAAAGAAACAAATATATATATATATAATAAAAATGATATATCCAACACACCCTTTCTTGTTGTGCGCCTAAAATCATATCCTAAATCAATATAAACATTTGAAATGATAAAAGAAGTTTCAAGTTCCCAGAAAATTATGTTAAATACTACATGACAGTGTGATTTATTAGTTAATTGTATTATTTTGAAAAGAATCCAAAATAATGTATTTTTGGATCAACTATTATTACTAGGTTAAAAAATTAAACAGCCAACTTGTATTTATTTATTTGGTTGGAAATGGGATAGAAATTCTCTCTTTTAGTTTCTCCGTTTTTGTATAATGGAATCTGTAAATTATACGTAGATCTTAGTTATTGATTTAAATAGAAATAATTAAACAAGATTTGGTAGACAATCATAAGGTCAAAAAGAATAAATATATCATCGTGCTCACATAAGTTGGGATATCATATCTTGAGATAGATTGAGAAGATCACATCATAAAATTTCATATTCCTAAATTATTTAATTGATCGAGGTTTGCTTATCCATCAAATCTCAAATGGATGATATAAGAGTTACTAAAAAATTACAATAATCTTGCATCATGACAAAGTGATAATTTATAACTTTTAAGTCTATTTATAAGATGTTACAAAATTACATCACTTATTTAATTGCGTTTTATAAAATTGATCTTAAACAAACTTTATATATATGGTTTTTAAAATTAATGCACTTTTTAATCTCATTTTCGTGTCTCCTCCGTCATATTAAAGAAGGTCATTAATTGCTAAACTTTTTTTGTAATAGGAAAGATAATCTACCATTTTAAATAAATTATTTTCACCTTTTATATTTCATTTTCAGCTTTTTCCCTGTCATTGTATTGGATAAAGTCGAAAAGTTTAAGATGATGAATCAAGTTGCGAACAAAGTTCTGTTAAGTTTTCAGTTTCAGACATCGGATTGATTGAACTTGTTCCATTTTCATGCCCACTTATCACGTTGCTTTGTTTTTGAAAAACACTTTTAAAAAAAGTTGTGTTCGTGCAGGTACTTAAACACAAAGTATGATGATTTAGAATCTGACTCAAACAAAATACCGACAATTAGATCGGTTGAGGCGTTGGAATCAATTAATTCATATGTCTGAAAAGAAGAGAGAGAGAGAGAGAGAGAGAGGAAATTTAGGGCCATGTAGAGCTGTTATCTGATTAAATTAAATACGATTAATCAAACTAAAAATTGATTACCTTAAATCACGATAAATTAATGATAATGACTAATTAACTTCAGAATCTAACATAAAATCAAGATGTGTTATGGAGCAAAATTGAAAATACAAATGTATGGTTAATCATGACCACCAACTATATATTGTGTTCATATTTAAATTTTGACTATATCATTAAATTTATTTTTTTAACTAACAACTTTAAACTAATTCATGACATTATGATTATATTGTATACAACTATTTAGAAGTATATGCAGTAATGTTATAAAACCTCGAGTATGCCCTTCGTTAATCCAATATAGAATTAGCCAAAAGGCTTAAGGATTGTCTGGAAAAAGAAAAAGAATATTTGATCAAGAATTCTTTCTCAAAGGTAAATAAAAAAGGGGTATTTTTATTGTAGATTATTATAAGGGACCATAATATATTATTGGTTTATTTATTAATCTTAAAAATAAAGATATATATATATTTTTATAGAGTCAGTATTATTTAAAAAGTACTCTAGGGTGATTTTATTTTTAAACAAGTAATGATACTTAAGATAAAGGAAATCAAAATTATAATAAAAAATAATTTAATAAATAAATCGTGTCAAAATAAATGAATTTTGAGGAAAAAAAAATAAAAGAAGTGACTGTGACATAGACAAAAGTGCTCAATTATTGACAGGCAAATGACGTTAGCTTCCCGCTTCGCAGTCCCGTGTTGATCTTCTCTTCTTCTTTCGAATCCCTGCGCCTTTGAGTTGTCTATGGACGATCCTTTTGATTTGCCGGCGGGTTGTCGCACGTGTACAATTGCTTTGGGACCCAAAAAATCAAACAAATACATTTATATTTTGCGGGTCCCGCTCTTTTATGTACTTCACGCCCTTTTCCGCCGTTAATCTTAATTGCCTGACGATACGATTTTGCATCGACTCGGATTGATCCAACGGTCTAAGTTTCTCCACGTTCAGCGAAATTCAATAGAACTGTCGGCTAAATTAATACGCGAAAATTTTTTGAAAGGCAAGAATTCAAATAAAATATTCCGGTATTATGACATATTAGTATATACAAACTCACAATGGACATTGGCGCGTGGCCCTTGCCTTGAAAGTCGAGATAAAGTTGATGGTTCTCATATTTTGAACATAAAATCAGTAAAAATGACATTTTTTTAGTATTTTTAAAATTTTAAAATTAATAATAAATATTTTTATAATATTTTTTATTAATTAATTTATTTTTTATAGTATTATTATACTCTTAATTTTTATAAAAATATATTTTAATTTTAAAATAATAATAATAATAATAATTATTATATCTTAACAGAATTAAATTAATTAATAAATATTTATTTTTAATTTAATTTTTTTTAAATATTTATAATTTTTTAAAATTATAAGAAGATATTTGTCATTTCTCTTAAAATTAATTGAGATTTTTTATTTATTAAATTTGTATAATTTAATAATTAAAATCTAAAATTAAAAAAAATTAATGTTATCATTTCAATATTGTTATATATTTTTTTGAAATTTATAAGTTTATTAAATGAAAATTTACGTCTAATTTTAAATTATATATTTAAATTAATAGAGCCTGATTCAAAATTAATATATGTAAATTTAATAATACAAATTTATGTCATATACTAACTCACTTACACACAGTTAAAATTTGATAAAATATATATTATAATAATTCTATTTTAAAAATATAAAAAACTTAATTTATTAATTTACTTTATAAATTTAAACAAAAATGAAAATATAATATATTTAAATCTTGTATAAGTATAATTGGAATAAAAAATAAAAGATTATTTAAATTAATAAAATATTTTAATAAATTAAAATTCGTATGAATGTTTTTATAATTAATGAGACCAAAATATACATTTAACTAAATTTTGAGAATATACATATCTTTTTTAATATATAGTTAGTGTTTTAAAAATAATAATCGATTGCCTTGATATAAAATTAATATTATAAAATATTTATATAACAACAATAATAATAATTTATTATTATTGTTGTTGTTGTTGTGATGCAAATTTTTAAATTTAATTTAACTTTTTTGTGTACGTGGCATTCTTCTTTATAAATTTTTTTATAATATTATCAATAATTATTCTTTTTTATCCATTATATTAAATAATAAATTTTAACAAATAATGATAATAATTTAAAACAAATCGCTAAAATGTAATATCTGGAATAGATTTTTCTAAACCAATTGATTACGAGCACTACGATATATTGCTAAAGCCTAGATTGATCCATTAAATAAATAAATACAATTTTAATTTCTAATAAGTTCAATGTTGGATGGATTTCTAATAAGCCTTAAATAGTGTACATATACTAGTCCATACGTTGATGACATTTATCGATCTAAGATCGATTACAGCTAAAGCTTCTCGAATCCAGATTTCATTAAATAAAAGGCTTAACTCGACATGGTCGTCTCGGTATCTCGACACCTATCTCGAGATATCGAGGGGACCTCTTTTTAATTACCGAGATGACCCTACACCTCTTTCAAAAAATAAAATTGAGAATGAAACCGATAAATACGCTGTTCAAGTAACTATTCAGGTGCCCCATCATGTTAGATAGTGTCATGTGCGGCAAGTTGCAGGCACTCATTGTTACACCAGACCTAACGTAAAGGAGTGGTGAAAAGATTACCCAACTACTATACTTACTCTTGTCTAATCAAACTCATGTTCTCTGATGCTCACACGTGCAGAGACCTTATAAAGGGTAAAGGCAATGCATGTAGCAGGACTTCTTCCGAAACTTCTGCTGGGACTTCTGATTCTTATTCTTTACAAGGGAAAATTCTAAAAGAGGATCGTATTTGAGCAGTTAACAAAGGGATATTGCACTCACAAATATTTCTAGAGTCCAGCCTCCGGGATCGATAAAATATTCAAACACAAGTATTTTCTCTTTTCTTTTGGCCTTTCACAATTTCACTGGTTTGAGCGTTGGAGTTTATTCGTCGGTAATTCGACTTTACTCCTAAATCATTTTTTTATGATTTTAGGTAGTCCGTGAGAAGGTTTTACGTCGATTGCAATAGTAAATCTGTGTGATGTGCTGAATTTTCTGTCTCTGAAAAATTTGGGCATTAAAAGTTAACGTCGTCTGGGAAATTGAGCAAAAAACTTGAACAAAAAATTCGAAAAGTGTTTCGTATAAATATGGCAGGGAACATTCGCAATCACCTTTTCACGAGAGTACAAAAAAAAACAGCCGGGGGTCCCCCTTACACCGGAGAAAAATGGGGCACTTCAGAATTGTCGGATGAGAATGAAGTACTGGCTCACTACATAAATGGTCCAGCCAGCCAAGCCACTGTCAGAGTAGAGGGGTGCGAGTCTTGGCAGATGAAAGGAGGGTCAGTGAAACCAAGAAGTATAAGGGAGATCGATAATTGAAAGATTATGGAATTAGAACGTAAAAATTAGTTGCTGGAAAAGGAGATGGCGAGGCTACAGGCATTGGTTCTGCTATAAGAGCACGAAGAAAAGCAATAAATCGTGCCAAAAGCCTCAGAAGTAAGGGCCAATTATCTTTCAGGAGAGAGAAAATAAAGAGCTCGAAACTCGCCTAAGGGGACGACTGTTAAAAATGCCTGCTTTACCAGCCTGCAGAAAGGGAAGGACAAAGCCGATACACATGAAGCAGCAGAAATGCATGACAGTAACAAACCCATGATGTTCGCTACTCCTTGCAGCCCTAAAATAGACCCAAGAATTTTTATCAGGCCTAGGCACACCACGGTAGACTTGCGGTCTTAACTCGACGAAATTAGATTTCGAGACTATAATATTCGACCTACGGACCCTCAAATAATCGAAAGTTGTATCAAGAAGATATTACAAGAAATTGGGAACGGAGGAACGAAAACTAGTCTGCTAAGGAGCGAGGATGAAAAGACTGAAATAGATAGATGTGGTGATTCCCCCTTCACTAGTAATATAATGGAATTAACCATTCCTAGAAAGTTCAAAATGCCGCAAATCGCACCCTATACTAGGAAGACCGACCCTACACTGTATTTGGATATCTTCAGGAAAATAATGCATATCCAAGGGCTCAGCGAACTTCAGATGTGCCTTTTATTCCTGCTAACATTAGAAGGACAGTCTAGGGTGTGGTTCAGAAGTCTCCCGAAGGGCACCATCGAAAGTTTTCGATAATTAGGCCAAAGCTTTGTGAAAGAGTTTTGAGGCACCGTAGAAATTGCCTGTAGCGCAAGCGCCCTCTTCCTATTGCAATAGGGCTTTGTTGAGAGTCTCCAGAGTTTTATATCAAGATATCAAGAGAGGTGATACAATTGGGGGCTTTCATCACCCACTCGTATTGGAAGAATTGAGGAGAGGGCTCCAAATAGAGAAGGGATGGTATGCGATTAACAAGGGACCGGTTACCACATATGAGGCTGCTCGAAGGAAGCTTTTTGACCAAATAGACATTGAGAACTGACTATTCCTAAGAAAGAAAAAGGAAAAGGTGAACCGTCTTGAGCGAAATGATAGAGATCTTTTCTCGAGGGAAGACTTGAGGAAGTATAAACGAGCCAACTAAAAGGACAGAGGCGACAGGCACTCTCGATAGCCCCGATAAAGGGACATATTTAAGAAGCCAGCCTCAGATAAACAGCGACATCAAGTGGCTCAAGTGGGTGAAAAGAATTTTGTTCAGTTAAATGTTTCCTTTTTGTAAGCTCTATGCTATGCAAGAAACAACGGGCTCTATATGACAGAGCCAACCCTAATTAAGTCCAAGAGGGATAACATTCTAAGCTGTCGATTTTGTGATTATCATTGGTATTAAAGGCATAACACCAACAATTATTCTCATTTAAGGGAACAAATTAATCTTTTATTAAAAAATTAATACCTGGATCAGCTACTAGCTAATCCCGAAGACGAAGAGCCCCACCAAGCTAAGAAGCACCAAACTATGGTGATTTCAGGTGGTCTTACCTTGGCGAGAAATTTGAACCGTTTAAGGAAGAATTATTCAAGAAACTCACTACTGAATCCTAGTAATAATTTTCACATCATGAACGTTCGAGAGGTGAATAAGCCAAGGGTCGCATCAGTGCCAATAATGTTTATCGATGTAGACGAGATAGGCGTGCATTATCCTCATGACGATGCCTTGGTAGTTACAATAGGAGTAGGAGAAAAGAAAGTCAGCCGAATCCTTATTGATACAGGAAGTTTTGCTGACATCACTTTTAAAGATATTCTGAATGGGTTAAAAATAGAGGATGTGAGTTTAGGGGATCCAGAATTTGCCTTACATAGCTTTGAAAAATCCTGTGTCACACCCCTGGGCATGGTGTCTTTGTCGGTAATTATGGGAGACAAACCCCAACGAAAAATCGCCATGATCAAGTTTCAAGTAGTAGACTTGCTAATACCATACTCGATCATTTTGGGTTGACTGTTTCTTTGAACTACCAAAGCAATAGAGATCATTCATTATTTAAAGTTGAAGTTTTGAGTTGGTAATAAAGTTGGCATAATACAATGAGGTTAGAGAAAAACCCGATCATGTTTTGCGATCTCTTTCAAGCCCATTCACTGTATTTTTAAGAGAAGCCAAGATCTGAAAAATGAAAATACTGATGACAACAGTGTGAGGTAAGCTAGAACAAGTCCCTAAGAGGATGACAGGGCCCTGTTTAAAGACAATCTCACCATTGAATCTACTAAAAAGCTGAGGAAAATAATCATAGATAATTTTGACCCCTAAAAAGCTGTCCAAATCAACACCCATCTCAACTCTGATGAGACCCGAATGATGAAAGAATGTCTACAATAAAACAAAGATGTATTCGCATGAAGCTATGATAATATGCCTCGGATAAACCTTAAAATTGTCACATACAAGCTGGCAATATGGTCCTCTAACAGATCTGTAAAGCAAAAAAGAGGAGTGTTTAATTAGGAGAGGAGGCAAGTCGTTGGTAAAGAGGTCGACAAAGTCCTGAAAGTTGGGTTCATTAGAGAAGTTCGCTATCCTAATTGGGTAGCTAATGTGGTCATGGTAAGAAAAGTGAGTGGGAAGTAGAGAATGTGTATCAATTTTAAAGATTTAAACAAAGCGTATCCAAAGGATAGCTTTTCTCGTCCCAGATTGATCAGCTGGTGGACGCCACGGCTAGGCATCAGCTTTTGAGTTTTATGTATGCTTTCTCCGAGTACAACCAAATAGCTATGCATCCTCTCGATGAGAAAAAGACTTCATTCATCACTGATCAATGGTTATATTGTTACTGAATAATATCATTTGGTTTGAAAAATGTGCTCAGATGGTAATTATAGTCTATATGAGCCTATATGAGTGGTGTTGACATCGTCTAAAATTTGACATAAAAAAAAATTTAAAAATGGAGTCGCCATCTATTCAAATAATGGCGGAATAGATCACCTAAAAATTTTATATTCCAAGTTCGGGGGCGTGATTAAGTGTAGGGAAGGTGTTAGGCACCCT